>JARJED010281512.1:0-10147 GCA_030264515.1 Sepedophilus sp. GC000190 | reverse complement strand
TTTATAGACCAATAGGTAGCGAAATAAAAAAAAAAGAAAAGTAAAGGATGTATGGCTGCAGGAAAAATGCGAAGAAATATAAATGTTAGAACGAAAATACGACAGCTTCAATCTTCATAAAAAAAGTCAAAGAAATTACAGGAACGCAACAACGAAGAACAACGGGAGATCTAACGGACCAGGACGGCAATGTCATTGTGGAAAAAGGAGAGGAAGGAGGGTCGTGTAGAGGAGAATACTATTGTTAGTGTTATTGTTTTTATTGTTTTTATTTTTCCTTCTTGAATGTAAAGTGGAGAGGAGGCAATAATGAGATATATGTTTTAGATTTAAGAAAAAATTGTTATGTGGTTCTGTATTAATGTATAAATGCCAATACAGGATTATTATATATACTGGCATCTGCATTGCGGCCTAGAAGACTTGCACGAAATCAAGAAACAAAAAGAATACTAAAATACAACCAGAGGCACTGAAACTTATAAAAGAAAGAAAAAGAACTCCCAGAGACACATCAGATTACCGGGAACTAAATAAAAGAATTCATAAAAAATTTAGAAAGGACATTCGAACATATAATACTAAAATAATCGAAAACGCAATGGAGGACAATGCAATTATGAGGGTCTTATGACCAAAACTATACTCAGGCTACCACAGGATTACCAAAATGAAAGATCAGCTGGGTAAGATTATCTCGGACAATAGAAATATTGCTGAGAATATTAAAGATTTCTACACACGCCTCTACACCTCTATTAGACCTGATCTACGAGTTATAAAGACAGTCATCTGCAACGTGGACTCTGAAGAGAAAAAGCCCAGGAGAAGATAAAATCACATGCGAAATGCTTAAAATGGGAGATAAATCTCTACAAATTCTTTTAAATAATCGTCTACAAGTAGGCAATATTCCGGACGCGAGGCAAAAAGCAGAAGTAATTCTACTTTAAAAAAAGGAGATAATAGCAATATAGAAAATTATCGACCAATTAGCCTTCTCTCTCATCTGTACAAACTTCTTACCAATATTGTCACCAATAGACGCCTATGATCCGCTCATTAGTAATAAGTAAGTAATAAAAAGTAACCGATTTTGGAAACAATTTAATTTGGTTTTAAATAGAAGAAAAGAAATCATTGTCACAAAATATCGATTGCATAAAATCAACAACATGCGATAAAACATTACCAATTATTGTTGCGAAGAATTAATTTAAAAAAGGATATTATTTAATTAATAAACTCCAAAACAGTTAACTACATTAGATAATGCAATAATATAGTTAAGATTATTTTTATAATTTTACTGATTATAAATCTAAAAGCATGAAATATTTTTGGGATTACATCTATTTAATAAAAAAATTGATTAATGCATTAATACTTGTTAGACCAACATTTCGTAAAAAATGCCATGCTTCCAAAAATCAGACCTACGATTAATACATAAAAGGGCAATCTTAAAATGTCCATTGATAAAATGTTTTTTCTGTACTTACTTCCTCTTTTACTACCACAGTAATATCATCTGTCCAGTATAGATTTTAGCAAGACAATAAAAATTTTACAGTTTTATTAATAATATCGAAATTAATAAATAAAACTTAATTTTACGATAATTGTATTGTTTCAAGAAGTCAATTTTATATTAATTGTCTCTATTTTTTAATATATTTGTATAAACTATAGATCTAAATTCTTGTTAAATTTAGCAAGTCCCTTTTTAACCACTAAAAACATAATTTATGTCCACTAAGTACAACCATTTCTCGCTCGTTTCTCTTCAGCTGAGATTTACGATCTAGCACTTGCACTCGCAAAATATGACTTTCTAATAATATTATTGCAGTTAATAAAGTCGAGTTTTACGTGCCTCCTACCATAAAGCGCTTAAAATTCTAGCCCCAGCCAAACACAAAATTTATAAAATACGACGGGGCCCATAAATCAGCAGGGCACAATCCAAAGTCAGGATCGTAAACAAACATTCAGGTAGCCGAGAAATATTTCTATATTTCGAATTAATAAACTCCGACCGAGAGGGGAAGTGATGGATAGAAGGAACTATTAGTGGACGAGGCCGGCCTCGATCAACTCGATGTTTCTCACAATGAAAATGGGTTTTAATGGAATCACATACATTTTAATATGTGAGGCGAATCCATTAGGTTTTGAGGAGGTTTTTATTATGGTTGCATGCGGAGAATTGTAATAAAATTATTAATATGAGTTTGTAATTTCGAATTAATATTATAGAAGATATGTGATTATGTAGAACGATTCCTGAGTAACACAAGCAAACTTGAGGAGTTTCGTTCCTTAAAATGGAAAATGTTTTTGAAGCGTGAACATTTGCAAATATGTTTTTTGGTAGAATAAAATAATATTTCGATTTTTATTTCTAGTTGTTTCCAGCCGAAATTTTAAGAAAAATTAATTTTCAAAAATACGGTTTTACACAAGATCTTATGGAAAACGTCACAATCTCATAATTTAATCACAAAATAAACGGTAAAGGAAACGTTTTTACAAACACTTTTCATATTGAAAGGATAGCAAAATGTGTAAGGAAAACAATTTAGGGGAACATATTTTATCTTTCCAACCATACAATGACCGCATTTGGATCCGATAGAATTGAAATTGGACCAAGTCTATTTTGTTTATATCATACAAAATTATAAGTATTTCGATCTCAATATCCTTAATATATAAAAAGAGAAATGCAATTCCTTTTATATCCTAAGGATTGAGATGATAATACTTTGAATTTTTAATGATACAAACAAAATTTGGTCCAATTTCAATTCTATCGGATCGAAAGGCATCGAGGCAAATGCAGTCATAATAGTCTCATCTTCTCCTAGTCTTCAAACCATGACGACTTTAGTTGATTGAAGGCACAAACTATTATTTAGGCAAATAGCAAATGTATCTATTACGAATTATTATTGAGGGTAGGGTAGGGTAAAGAAGTATAAAATAGGATAGGTGCAGGAAGGATATCAAAATGAGGGTAGAATATTTTTAACAAAACTAATATATAAATTTTATCCATTTCGGGAATTATGAATTGGATTTTTTGTAATTGAAATATAATTTCTGACAGTTAAAATATCTTTTAAACATTTTGATTATTGAATTGTATTTTTTGAGAGTTGAACTGCAATCTTTAAAACTTGAAACTCCTAAAATTATTTGTCTAACTTAAAATATAATTTTTAGAATCTAAGTACACTTTGACAGTTGAAGCACCATTTTTATTAGTTCGATTGATATTTAAGCACTTGAATTGACAGTTTAATTGTTCGATTGTCATTATGGCAGTTGAAACGTTATGTTTGCATCAAACTAGCATATCGTCAGTGTAGTTAGCAAAATGCCTATCTCCATAAGGCGTAACTTTTCAGGAGAGCAATAAAATAAAATAAAATATACGAAATTTGCTGATCCACAAATGGCGAAATATTCCGAATTCAATTATTTTGTTGCACAAATTTATGTGGAGTTAGATCATTTTCCAGCATGTGTATTGTTTTTTTTTCCCAACAGATGGAACCAAATAGTAATTTTGACAGTTAAATTGACATTTTGATTATCGAAATTTTTTTTTCACTTTTCACAGTTTAAATTTAAGAAATGTATATTGTCAGTTCCCTATAATATTTTGAAAGTAATTTTTGATCATTACAATTGCATTTAAAATCTTATTTTAAAAATCTTAAAGTTCAGTTGACAATAATTTTAATTGCTGAAACATGTGGACAAATAACATTTTCTTTTCAATGTAATAAAATTATGCATTTTTAATTAAATACATTGAATTTATAAAATTCAAAATGCTTGAAATGAGTAAAATAAATACATATATTATTTTTATTAAAAAATACTCTATATTTTTATTGAAAAAAAAACTCTATCCTTCCCTTCCCTAACCTACTGTAGTCTTCTCTACTCTACCCTATACTTTCATATTCTACCATACCATTCCCTATCCTATCATATTCTTCCATACCCTTCCGTAGTATACCCTACCATATTCTTTCATACTCTATCCTCAATTTCACAATAATCCGTAATAGATATATTTTCTATATATTGTTGCCTTGTCAAATACTATTAGCCTAGACAAATCGTTAATTAAATAACATTGAAAGCTATCTACCCAGGTCTATAGTATTAGTCTGGGCAAAAGCTATTTGCTTGAAATAACTATTTGCTTGAAATAATAAATATTTTTTCAATTGAATTTTTTTAACAAAATTGTTTATAGGTATACATACTGATTACCACATCAAAATGTGTAAGCATTTAATAACAAATCCGGCACATGTAGACATGCTAAGACAATCTTGGTTTCCAGAATGTCTGAGAATCACAGAAACGTACATTTATTATTCACATTTTTTTTATATTAAAATTTCAAACATGTTAGTTAGGTAGTATCACATTTTTAATAATGATATGTATTCTCATAAAAAACAGCCATCAAATTAAAACTGTAGACTCATAATGATTGAAAAAGTTAATTGTGATTAAAATTTTAATTTTTCTATTACTGCATGTAGAAATAGCAGAAAGCAAATAAAAAATCACGGGTGACTTGGCAATATTTCCTTATTTGTGAACAACTTCAGGATAAACAAAAACCATTGTTTTTAAGATTAGTACAATATTTTGAGGATTAAGTAGATATTGCAGAGCCTGAATTAATGTACAGTAGACTCTTGACTAACTGAGCTAGTAAAAAATCAATTTTTTTTTAAATTTACATTTATGCAAGTGTTTGAAGTTGCTAAGTAATCCATTTTTAATCAGTTAAGCGTGGCTATGGTATTATATGAAAATAGGATACCAAGTACTTTTACATTCTAGAACATAAAGGATTTTGTGTATTTTCCTGTAGTAAATATTAAAGCAGTTTTTGACAAAAAAAAAATTGAATTCCAAAATGATTTTTGCGTTCTCGAATTAAACTTTCATTTTCAACCCAAAAATGCTATTTTGCAATCTAAATACAAAAATAACTATTTTTCAATAATTTTTCGAAATATTAGGTATTTAAAATATAAAAAATATTTTTCTACTCACTTACATAACAACACTTGTTTTGATAAGTTAATTGAAAGTCTACTGCATTCTTTTTTTTCTTCAAAATAATAGGCTTAACGAATGAAGTGGATTAATAAATATAGCCAGGTTACCTGACGAAATGTTTTAAATAATTATGTTTCACTAACAATTCAAATTTTTCATAAAAATTATATACCTTCCAAACATATGTATAAGTAATATGTTTTTGTACAGCAAATAATTAAGGATGATCGCAAAACTTTAAAAATGGATAAAATGAGAGAAAAAAGCAATGTGGCACTTTTTGATTCTCAATAGGGTTTGACACTTGGTTTTCAACAACACATTAAATATGATATGCTAGCTCACGGTCTGTATACTGTAACGGTTGTCTGTATTAGAACGATGGCGTGCAGAATAGAGAAACTGAAAATGACAATGACTGTAGATCAAACCCATCTCTCACACACTTGTTTGCCTTATGAAAGTCCACGACCCACGCGTTTTGATTTCTGCTATGTTCAGGTATTATTTCCTTTACATTTATTTATTGGAGACTTTTATTACAAATTATGTATATATGTAGATACATATGTATTTATTATGTATTCAAAAATAAATTAACACATACAAAACAAGACATAATTTTAAAAAATCAATAAAATCACATAAAATTTATAATTTTATCTTATTAACAAGAACAAGATCAAGAAATTGAAAATTTCATTAGGTAGGTTCACCGCAACTATTATAAACAGTCTTCAAGAGGATGTTTTCAGAGCAGATCAAATCCATTTCTCATGTTGTACCATAAATAGCATAAGTAA
The DNA here is from genome assembly GCA_030264515.1 of Sepedophilus sp. GC000190. Lineage (NCBI taxonomy): Eukaryota > Metazoa > Arthropoda > Insecta > Coleoptera > Staphylinidae > Sepedophilus > Sepedophilus sp. GC000190. The sequence goes on along the minus strand of JARJED010281512.1, from coordinate 4,244 downwards.
TATGCACATAAATAACAACAAGTAGAAGTATCCACGATTACGTGGGTAATAGACGATTTTGATTATGTATAGCGAGCGTAAGATCAAAATGAATTTTCTTGAATATTTCTGTAATTTTTAAGAATACAAAAAAAAAGGACAAAAGTTGTAGTTTTTTAATTGTTAATCGAATGGTACTATCAAATTTTACATATATTTCATAATTTAAAAGATATAACTGTTTATCAATTTCGGCCTTCACATAAAGTGACCTTAAAAATTAAACTACTACTAAAACAGACAGACAGACGGACAAGCATCGTCAGTATACGATTTTTTCAAAATCGTCTAAAAAACTAATAAAAAGAATGTACAAACTGCCAATATTAATAATATTGGTAGATTGTGCGGTTTTTATATTCGTAGTTTGTTTTTTGCTTTGTTTTACTAAATTCCAAATAATAAATTTTCTATATAACGAACCTTTTTTGGATTTTACGAGTTTGTTAAATAGAGATTTGACTGCATTTAACTATATATTTGGATTTATACAAAATTTGAACGTTTAATTTTATTAAATATGTTAACCTTAATCGATATTATCAATACTTTAAAAATATTATTTGTGAATTTTAACAAAATAAAGTACTTATTTTGGAAATTTAGCATATATTTATTGATTGAAGAGTAATAATATAATGTACCTTCAAAAATATGAGTGTGAAATAATGCACTATAGTATATCCAACTTCGAGAAAAACCGCCGCTAAACATGACCCCGTGACCTTTCAACAAGTTTCTACTGTTAAAACTGCTCTCGCGCGGCGACAACCCGGGCCCGTATTAAGTGATGTTTATCGCCGACCGGCGGGGGTCGGATTACGTGAAATGTGAAATACCTGTAATGATACCAGTCAACACAAATGCGCACAGTTTGTGGTCGATTGATGGAACAGCGTATTATTATAATTGTGTATATTAACTGAGTGCGGCCCTGACTCGAGTCGCCGGTCGTGTGAGGTCACGGGGTCATGTTTTGCGGCGGGTTTTCTTGAAGTTGGATATACTATAGCACAGCTAGTCATTGATAAATAAATATTCACATAAATTAATAGTCTATCTAGGAAAAATAAGATAATAATGAGATAAATTAAAATTTACAATATTATGAGTGATTGCTGAGAATAGCGGCCAGGTCCGACCCGACGTTGCCCTGGCCGACTAAGATAAATAACAGAATTCGTTACATTGTACCATTTTTTTATTGCAGGCCGCAACATAGCACTAATATTAGATTACATTTCAAATCAAAACAATATTGTATTGTTTATGGAGCTTATTTATTTTAATTATCAATAATGTAATTTCACAGCTAAGACGATGTAGTTGATAAATTTACAAAAATTTATTAAATTAAACCATTTTTGCTGTAGATAGTTCATGAAATTGCATAGTAATTAATAAAATTTCGATAAAATACAAAGAAATTTTAGTAAAATTTAATTAAACATACATTGCGAGAGAAGTAATTATACTCTTACGCGTTAGTGATTTTAAAAAGTCGAATGCATCAACGACTCTTTCGGAGTTGAAATTTGCGACAAAAAAATTCTTCCAGCCTGCACAGTGTAACAAGCAATTCGGAATGCAGTGTTTTTATCCTTAATTGTAAAAAAGTAAGCGAATTGCAAAACAAACAAAAATCAATATTTAAGAGCAACATTTTACATATTTCACAAAATTTTCACAAACCATGCAGTTTAGTGTTTGTAAAGAAAATCTAATTATTTTTCTGGTGACTTCTCACCCACCCGGTATGTAAGGTTTATCGATTTGTACATAAACCTAATGAAATGTTATCAAATTTCAACAATTTATTCTTGAAAAAATTCTATTAAATTCTACTAAGATTTCATAAAAATTATATGCTTTTATAAAATTCTAATGATATTTAAACGTTTCCGGCATTTCCGTTTACATGGTCAAATAATTTTCACTTTTACTATCACTGCTCAGTCCCATTTTGTTTGTAAAAGCAGTGCAAACAACCGTTAAATCTTTTATTGTTATCTTAGCAACAACGCTCGTTTATTATTTCTTTATTATCTACAACAAATAAAGATAATTAATTTTTTACTTTAAACAGATTTAATTTCATCTGATAAACTCTTAATTTTTAGTTGATGTTGTTATAATTTATGGCTCTGGATACTGTATAATAATAAAAACATAATAATAAGCAATAACAATTATCATTTATGTTTCGCTTTAATTTAATAGCCACAAAAATAATAATCTATTAACTCACAACACAATATATACAATTTTTTGTGTAAGTACATATGTGCCATCTCTCCATCTTGCTTTTTTGCAAGTAAACCACGAAATATTACTAATGAGATGGATTATGTTATAAAATTTGAGTAGAATGCAGGGTCCCGAGACGGGATTAATCTAATTTAGGGTAAAACCGACTACTTTCATCATCGGTTTACGCTCTGGTTTTGTAAACTTGCCTTTAATTAATTATTATCTTCGTGGGGAGCTTGTGCAGGGAGCGAATACAGCATTTTTGTTTAATTCCTTTCTTTTATTGCAAAAAGAGGAAGTTTACAAACAGTGATTTAATTAAATTTAAGGTTCTTAATATTATCGCACAAGTAATTAATTAGATTTATCTAGCATTAATCACAGAAATGAGTTTTGTAGAACATTTTATTTCTGAAAATTAATACAACTAGAAATTCGAACTTGAAAGAAACTATATAAAAATTATGAATTGATGCATAGAATTAATTATATTAGTTATGTTAGTGCTATTTTAGTATACAGAAATTTGTCGGGGTTATGTGCAACCTACCTTTGCCAGTTCATTTTCATTATGATTATCATTAGTCGAAAGCTCAATTCCGATTATATATTATTGATTTTCAGTTTTTGTATTATTTAAATACAAAATAATGTTTGTTAACTGCGAAACGATAATTGATTGAATTCAATAGAATGTTGTGGGTACTATTATTTATTAATATAAATTTTAAAAAACATCATCTACACTGTCTATTCTGGTTTAGTTAAACAATATTTTCAAGCAAATACTAAGCTAGCAGTTAGTTTGAGCAAGAGTTTTTCTTATAAGAATACCTTTTATAATTTATTGCCTTGACTCTAAAAAGCGTTACACTCCTTACAGTTATTAATTAAGTTGCGCAAAAAAGGCGCGCGCTTGCTGATTATTAAGATTAATACTTCTTGCATAATTTGAGGCAACTATTTAATGGGAAACGCCAGAAGCAGAAACGAGGCAAAACTTTGGCGCTATTCGTTTCGTTTCGGTTGAAACTATGCGCAAACTCTGGCAAGCACATTGACACACTTCAAAAGCACCGTTTATAATAATTATAAACTGCGAGATTACCGATTTAGTTATTTGTAATTCAATAAACATTTTAGGAAAAAAATAGGTATAAAAATAAGTACATAGCTTACTAATAATATATTTTTATTGGCCCATGGCTTTAATAACCTCCTCTATTTATTCTATCACCAGTTAGTCGTAAGTTCCAAACCCCTATATTTCTCATAGCATCTTATACCACTTTTATTCTTATTATCCTTGAAAAGTCGTTTTTGCTCCTTGTCCCTTCTCCTCATTTTAGAATTGCTTTTTATATGTGTTCTAAACACCTCAGCTCTTGTATTAGTTCCAATATTATTTAATATATCATCATTTATTCTAGTACATATAGGATTTAATTCATTTAAATACAATATTCGGTTTAGGCAAGCTATTCGACTTAGGCAAGCTAGCTTAATTCTAAATACTGTTACACACGTAACATTGATATTAATAAACCATTTCCTATGATATGCAATATACATACCGTAAGTACATACTGTTTTATGTATATGGCCCGTCTCTTTTGAATTCTCAAGAAGGTTAGATAATTTTCATAAAAAAATAACTTAGGGGCCATCCTTATGTTACATAACGCTCCAAGGGGGGAGGTGGGGGGTAAGGGGGTCAATGTGCGCGTTGCGTAACGATAAAATATAATTTAAAAAAAAAATTGCTTTATATACGAAAATTATGATTGTGTACATATGAAAGCACCTATTACTTTGAAAATTATAATAGTTGAAATTAGGGGGGGGGGGTTAAGTACTGCCTTCCGTAATATATAGGGGGTTGTGTTTGCGTTACGGGTGCGTTACAAGGAGGGGGAGGGGGTATCTAAAATAGTCGACATTTGCGTTTGCGTTAG
>JARJED010279632.1:0-10247 GCA_030264515.1 Sepedophilus sp. GC000190 | reverse complement strand
TGGAGCAGTGGGGTGACGTGCCTCTAGCGGGCAATGATGATATCGCCCGGACAATGATGTTACAGCAGGCTTGTATTATAAATTATCAACATCGCCCAAATTGCATGGACATTAATGTTGTTGTCCGGTCATTATGGATAATGTCCAACTTTGTTGGGCATTAACGTGATTGACCGGCCAATAACGTCATCGGCCGGATTATCGTCTTTGTCCGTAACATATATAATAATAAAAGGATATTAAAATTTGGCATCTCGCAATATATATCACCTTAAATCTACCCCTTACATTAATTTCTTATATGATATTTCATGTACATCTCTACAACTAGTATATATTATGTTAATTCTTTGCCTTTTCTTCTTGTCATTTTTCTTTCTACCCTTACCTCCGCCCTGCCCTTAACGCTCAACCCTCTACTTTCCTCTCCCTTTGTTTATTTCTTTTCTTTCTCTCATCTTTTTTTCCCCTCTCTGATATTTTTAACAGCTTTATTCCCCTACCATCTTTATTAACCTAATCTCTTACATTTCTTAATCCTTCTTTCCATTCAACCTTTACTTCCTTATAATATCCCGCTAAGTACTCCATTGTATCTTTCCCTTCCTTACAAGGTGTACATTTCATGTAATCCAAGTTTTTCTCTCTCTTCCGTCCCATGTCTCGCCCTCGCCAACTCCCTTTTCCACTCTCTATCTCTTTTCTTTCTTAGGTCCTCCGGAAGACTCTCGAAAACTTGCCAATTCTTATATCTGTTATTATATCCATTCTCTCTTATTTTCACTTGCCATTCTTGCTTTTCTACTTCTTTAATATATCTTTTATTAGACTTTCTGCAACCAACCACCTCCTTCTCTCTTCAAAACCATCTCTCGACCATCTCGCTCTTTCATATATGTTGTAAATCATTTTGTTCCAATCTCCTTCCTCTCCGCCTCTCTCCCCTTGCTATGACTTTCCATACCTCTTTTACTAGCCTTCCGTCATATAAATTTTGAAGTATACCTTAATATTTTATTACTCTCCCTTTTGCCATCTATTCTAATGTCATTCTATAAAAACGATCTATTCAGGTGTTGATATTTGTGTCCACAAAATCTCTTTTACAAATATTCTTTGTTCATTCTCGATTTCTTCAAGGTCGTTGTACCCCACACCTTTGCTCGGAACATAAGTACCTCACTCGCTGTCGCATCCCACAATCTACATACTATTCCCCACTCCGCCTCCATCCACTCTTCCATCCTACCATTTAGCCACAATTATATCTTCCTCGCCTTTCCTCTTACATATTGTAAATGTTTTCTGTACCCGCCGTTACTGTCTATCACTTAGAATTTAAAGTTCTCACTTTCTCAATCTTTGCTCTTCCAACTTATATTCCCTCCCTAATGTCCCCTCGTTTTTTAATTTAATCCATTTCGTGTTTTCTCCATTTATTTCCATACTTGTTCTTTCGCTTCATTAAAACTTGTTGCAATTAGCACTATATCTCTGCATATCCCAGTGACCAGAACTTTCTACTTCCTATTACTACCCCACCTATCTGTCCCTTTATTAGAATCTCTTCTAACTCTGGCATGTATATATTAAATAACATCGCACTCAGTGGGCAACGCTGCCTCTTTTACCCATATCTTTTCATACTCTCGCTCTATCGCAAGTTTCTTTGTATATCTTTCATAGCCATTCAATTAAGTCCCCCTTATCCTTCGTCTAAGGCATTTAAATCTTTCGCCTTGGTACTTTGTTATATGCTGTCTTCAGGTCTACAATTATTGGATACATACTTTTATTCCTCTTTAACTTCTACTTACTCATTCTTACTAAAGTATATACCTTTTTCATTACCCCGTACCCTTCCTAAACCCTCCCCGCCTTTCTGCGAGGATATATTTTCTATCTTTTCTTCCATTTTTTTCTCACCAACTCCATGATTATTTTGTAGGACATATTCATCAATGTGATCCTCTATAGCTCTCCCCCTTATTTTTAAAGCCTGTCTTGTATATAGCTATCACTACTCCTTCCTTCCATTCATCCGGTATTTCCTCTACTCCGTCCGCTATTTTGTTTTTCAGCCCCAAAAATATAATTCCTCCTCACTCTGGTAGCTCTTTTCACGTCTTCGCTTTAATATCATCTCCGCCTGGCGCTTTGTTACTCTTCATCCTTTCCAAAACTTTACATAACACTTCTTCTTTAAACGGAGCAATTTCTACCCTCCAGTAGTTCTGCTTCCATTCCTCTCCTTCCCCTATCTCTTTTACATTTCTTCTCCCATTCTTTTATCACCAAATCTCCCTCTGCCCTACTTTTTTTTCTTCAGCATCTTCCATATCTCCTTCCTTCCATTACATTTTCTTAATTCTACTCTTTTTACTCGTTTTTCTCTTTTCTGTTGTATATTTCTTCGACGTTCGTCTTGTTTTCTTCATATTTCCTTCTTCATTTCTCCTCTTCTCAAATTCTTTATTTTTTTTTCTCTTATATTTTTTGGTTCTCCCTACATTCCTCATCAACTCGTATCCTCTGACCTCCTCCTTTTCTCTTCTTCTTTTCTAGACACTCCCCTATTTTTCTGGTCAACTCTTCTATTGATTTAATATGCACCCAGTCTACCTCTTCCATCTTATTTTTCATTATTTCCATCTCTTTTACTGACCATCCGTACCCATTGTTTATTTCACCCTCTTCTTCTTCTGCTCTTATGGTTATTGCTACTGTCCTGTGATCTGAAATCTCTACCTCTTCCACCTCCATCCTCTCCTCTTTTTTCCTGGACATTCCGTTTGTTATTATAAAGTCAATTACCGAATTTCTCTTATTGTCCACAAAAGTCCATAGGATAACCGTAAGCAGAAAATATTCTTCAACTATAAAAAATTATGTTGGAATACAATACGACTGGTTGCTTTTTTCTGTGCAATTCGCACATGAATGATGTGTTAACTTTTTTGTCACTTACATGAGGCCACTTCTGATACCTACCACTTTTTCTGGTCTAGATTGCTCTTTGAATAAGTTCAAATTTATTCCAATGTCCCGGAGAGGCGATGTTACATGTTCCTTCCTTATTATGTTGAAATTACTCGGCTTTCCATATTAGATAGATAGCAAGATCATCTGCTAATTTCATCAGAAACCATCGTCTTCGAGAAGAGTTTTGTTTCTTCCATTCGGGATTTTTTCATTTTTCTAATAAACGCATTCAAAGTGCAAATATCGATCATGTTCAAATATTTTCGGTAGGGCCATCGAGGTGTTTTTCTGCTACACGAATATTCTCGAATTAGTTTGTCGACGTTATCAACCAATTTTGGTTTTATTGTAGTCCAAAATAATTTGCGCCTTGTTTTCTCTTTCTTCGGAAAGCCTTTCGCCATCATGTTGGCTTGAGAGTAAATGCATCATTCTGTTTTTCTTGGTAATGTATAACAGGACCATGATCCAGGTAAAATGTTTCATAAATACAAACATTGGTGATTGCACGGGTCTAGGAACTATGTTGAATTATGTTGATGTATTATTCTTGCGAACAGCCCGAAATAAAGTAAGTTTTTTTGGTTATTAGATAATTTACTAAAGGGATACAGGTGAAGAAATAGCCCGTCAACTTCCATGATATGATTTTACTAAATCTGATACGACACAGAAGCTTTGGTTGGCTTCGCTGCTCCACCAGGATGTTTTCCATTGTAGATTTACAAATAGCATAAATCAGACCTCTTAACATTTGCAGCTGCCCAAACCCTTATTGCCTGAATGGGCACATTCCTCGGACAGAAATTAGTTGTTCATCAATCGTTATATGTTCGTATGGTTCCAAAGCCTTGGTACACATACTAAGAAATGCATCCCACAGATCTCTTGTTACAGCTAATTAGTCATGTTCTTTTCTTTGAACAATAGTAAGTTTATCGTCAAATCTTTAAAATGTTGAAATTTCTTTAAATCTGTTTCGAGATAATATGGCAGTGAAAAAAGATCGACGAGTGGAAGTGTTGGTGGTCTATATTTCTCGTATTGATTCTTAGTGTGCCTGCTTTTATGAGAACTATTATTATACTATCTAATTCTTCTCGTTCAAATAACACCTATTCCTTCTGAAGTACTGGGCTTTTCTCACTCCTAAAACCATAGTATGGTGCAGCTTCTTAATTCGTATAAATATTTAATCCATTATTTCTGTTGAAAATTTCCATAATCAAATTGCAACATTCACTGTATTGTGTAACACCAGGATGAGCACTGACAATGTTTCTTTGCGATTGACTGTCCATCTCTTAAACATATGTTACAACATACCTAATACCTTATCATTATTGATTTCAATTTCTTCGCGTTCGTCGTCTGCTTCCACCTCAGTATAAATGTCTTATCTTCTGGTTCCGAAACAGTTTGTTCTATAAAACATTCTTCTTCGTCGTTAGTGATGTTATCCCTATAGTAATCTATTTCATAATCAATATTAAAATTTGCCGATATTTCATAGAGTTCTTTGTGTGTTAATGATATACATAACAAAAATTTTATACCACGACTAGTAGTAGGAGTTATTGTAAGCAAACAAGTAAAAAATTTCGTACCGATATCGAAGAGAATTATGTTACTCCAGATAAATGATATCCCGGCACAAATGAACATCATCCAAATATACACCCCAACATCAGAACACAGTGATAAAGAAGTATGAGAATTTTACTCCCAAATCATAGAAATATTTAGAAAAGTCCCCGAATAAGATCAAAAATTAATAATTGGAGATTTTAACGAAAAAGTAGGAAAAGGAAGAAAGGGCAAACATATAGGTCTACACGGGCTTGGAGAAAGAAACGAGTGAAACATATTTGCAGATGAACAAGATTATATTATATTAATAAATACATTTTTACATTTCCACCAAGAAGATTATATACCTGGAAATCACCAAAAAATTCTCCTGAAAATAGAGTCAGCAACCAGATTGACAACATTCTCTTAAACAAGAGTTAAAAATAGCTGTATTTCAGCAAAGACTTACCCAGGAAGCGACATACAATCCGATCATAATCTTGTGGTGTGCGTTTTTAGAGTAAATTGAAAAAGTGCCTAGGAAACACACCAAAAATTACGACCTAGAGAAAATAAAAGAAATGTTACCTTGCTCAAAAAACCCGGAGCCAGACCGTGTGGTGATTACAGGACTCATGAGCCACCCCCTAAAATTGTTCCTCAAGATCATCCACCGAATAATATATAAGCTACTGAAGAACAAATCTCATCTACATAGTTTGGGTTCAGAAATGCAATTGGTACACGGGAAGCTATCTTTAGCATCCAGTTGCTATTCCAGTAATGCAGATACATGAATTGGGATATATATGCTCGTTTTATTAATTACCAGAAGGCCTTTGACAGGGTTCAACATCACGAGATGGTCGAAAATTTACAAACCATTGATCTGAGAATCATCATAAATATATATTGGAACCATACCGCTTCTATGAGAATTGACTGAGAAAACCCGAATGATTCTTTGTATATACAGGGCTGTATATTGTCTCCATTGTTATTTAATATACATATATTCAAAAAGAAGACATGGATGGAGGAAGTAACGGAAGACCTCGCAAAGAAGGGAGTTAAAGAATGAAAAAAAGAAACGAAAGACAGAAAGAAGGGGAATGAAATCTCTCAAAGAATTAAAAAAAAAGAAAATGGAAGTGATCTAACCAAAATGTATCTATGAACCTCAAACATTGAGGTGGCGAAACTCTGAAATGAGTAAAAAGCCTACCTACATATTCGAAATACATATAGAAGACATTGATGTCGGTATTCACTTAAACGAAGAAAGACTGAATAACATCCGCTACGCAGAGGATACCCTAAGTTTGCAGACAGTCAGAAGAACCTACTACTTCTAATGGACAGAGTGCCGGAAATCTGCCAGAGATATCAGCAAAATAAAATTGATGGTCATTAGCAAAGTCCATATCCCAAGATGTGAAATTATTGTCAATAACTGACCGATTGAACGAGTGAACAAATACGCAATAAATGATAAATGAGACCATTCACATGAGTTAACAGTTTACATCTAAAAAGCCAGTACTGTCTTTAATATCATGAACTCTATATTCAAAAGCTATTATAGCGACAAAGATTAGTTTACTGCGATTTTACGTATTCTCTGTTATCTTTTATGGAGTCGAAGCATGGACGCTGACGGAGGCTATAAGTAAAAAACTGGAAGCTTTCGAAATGTGGCTTTAGCGTAGGATATTGAGGGTTTCATGGATAACCCGGATCACGAAAGTGGAACTTCTCTAAAGAATGAGAAAATAAAAGAAATTGTTGACAACTGTGAAAGTAAGGAAGTTAGAGTACCTCGGCCATATTATGAGAAACGAAACCAGATACCACCTACTGCAAACCATATTACAGGGAAAGGTGCTAGCAAAAAAATGTGGGAAGAAGAAGAATTTCCTGGTTGAAAAATCTAGGAACCTGGTTTGCTAAGACTACAACCGTGATATTTAGAGCAGCGGTCAATAAAGTGATGATAACCAAGATGGTTGCCAACATCCGGACCGGATAGGAACCACAAAAACAATCAAACATCTCTGGGCGTTCCTACAAGATCCCACTTACCTTTATCTTTTGCTGCAACACCTACAAATACCTAAAAACTGTTTTCCAACAATCCCAAACAAAACAAGAATTACGAAAATTTGTAGAGGTGGGATTGCGGAAGTGTCCCGCTTGGGCATCTAAGTGTTAAATAGAACACAATATAGTTCATGAAACTAATAAATTGAGTTTTATTTAATATTATTATCAAATTAAATAAGTTTAAACAAGTGATTAATTCGATTGTGATTCTTAATAATAAATTAAATGAAAATCTACTAGATTTTAATCACAATAATTAAAAAAATAAAAGTATTTTTTGATGTATAATATTGTATATTTTCTGTTGCCTATGTTGAATATCATTGGAATTTTCTGCTTCTTTCAATTTTAGTTATTAGTTTCTTTAGTAACGTTTATAAATATTCTAGATTTAGCTTATACATACTTCAATTATAATTTTATTTGCAAAAATATTAAATCATATTAAAATAAGTTCCTATTATTAGAAGTGTTCTACTGAATTATTATGAAGATTGATTATATAATCCTCTTAAAATGAAGTGCTCTCCATAATAAAAATCTAAAATGCTCTTATCAGCGAAATTGTTGGCAAACACCCTATACATGAACGCCCTAATAAAACTGATAAGAAAAATTGAGAACACCAGAAACTTACTAAATGATTTTCCAACTAACTTTCGCGGCCAGACTGGACGTGTAGTATCTCCCCATTCGGTGAATGAGACATGTCTAACCACGCAACTTTTTATTGTGCCTTTCATTAATCTTGCCTGCGTGCAGTTTATCAATATATATACTTTTTTTGTTCTACTACACCGAACAGGAAAGAAAAAAGCAGTCTGCGATATTCGATGTTTATCGGTGAAGTGTGAGGGCGAAGTGATAGATGACAGATGTCTGCTGTTTATCCGAATCAAGACAAACAAAGGGCGGGATGTTCGGGGATTTCTTTTCCCATAAATAAAACGAGGGAAGAGGATCATATTACTGAAAAGTGCCGGCCATTAATTTCAGCGATGTTTTTTATTTCAGGGAAATGCATTATTATATTATATAGCTAGTATGGATTACCTAGTATTATATTTAATTAACTACCATTATTATATTTTAATTGAAGCATGCAGGCAAAACTTAAATATTTTAAAATCAAATTTCATTAAACTGAATTCGTGTTAATATAATTAAAAGCACAAAGTAACATTAAAACAAGCTTGTAGCATATTTAATTGCAACACCGTTATAATAAACACTCTAAGAACTTTAATAAAAAAAGTAAACAAACAAACATATAAGCACTGGAATGCATTCCCGCGGCTAATTAATGGAAATGCATTATGCATGCCGTGTAAAATTTGCATATATTCATATTATATTAGAAGTAATTTAATATTAATTCAGAGAGTGCAACACGAAAGCACCATTAGGCGTGATATGTTAATTCTAAATCAACTGCAAAACATTAAATGCAGTTTTTATTACATAATATGTTTTTATTACAACTGAAAAATGTAAAATCGATACACAAAGTATATTTTACATAAAATAAAACAAATACGTTGTATTAATCTATTAAAATTTTTATATAAATCTATTTTATTACTAAAATAAAATGTTTCTTACACAAAGTGTATACGTAATATACAAAATAATGTACATATATGTATACTACTCCCTCAAAATAAGTCGACCGGTCTCACACTACCGATTTTTTATCCTCGATGTTGTTAATATATACAAAATAAATTCAATAATAATTGACGATTTTTGAAGAATTTTCAGTGATTTTTCGATAATTTTCTGAAATAGGTAAAAAATATGGTTTAGTTTACTTTGTAAAAATAAAAAGGACAATTATGGAGTTGTGTGGAAGAAGAGCACTTCTACGAAAATGTGATGTCGAATCTGCAGTCGCAATTTTGCATTCTTAAAAGCAAGTAGGCACACAAAATATTTATTTGCGAACTATTTCGATATAAACAAAATAATAACTTGACGAGTATAAACAAAAACATCTACTACGACTAACGATTGTTGATTCTCGCCTAGAGTGCTGAACTTAAAATTGCGAGGCCAATACTTGTAGAAAATAATAATACTAAGCTACATTTTTACAACATACTTTAACACTCTTTAAAAAACGAATTACGCGCAGCAACAATTTCCCCCGATGTTATTTTTTATAGTCGCGCATATAAAAATAAATTAAATTAAATTTAAAAAATCCCATTTAGCCGGAGAGTAACACTGAAAGAATTTTTAAAGGAAAGTCTTAAAAACAATCCACATGGCATCGCGGGGTAATGAAAAATGAAAGTGGCTTAGGGCTTAATGGATGGTGATATATATCTCGGGGAAGCTCCTGGAAAGAAAAAAGAGGAGCCTGCAAGAAAGTACGACAAGAAAAAGATAAAATAATACCGTATTATGTATATTTATCTACCTTTATAAGGGGAACCCGTGAGTTTCATTGGCTCTAAATTCGCACAATTTCATTTATATTTTATACGATAAATAATGCAGGGGACAGTTCGATTATATAACGTTTATTTTATTTTTTGTGCTGCTTCAGTTCGTTCTGTTTTGTCTTTCTTTTTTGCTGAAGGAGCGGGTAATTAAAAGTGACGATTGAAGTAAATTAATTAATTAATTTTTGCGTGGGTTCAGGTTAATTTAATTTCAAATCATAATATTTTTCTTTCTGTCTGAAAAGCAAGGAGAAAATGTAATATGAAATATAAAAGCAACAAAATTGTGCTAACAAAAGGCTTTCCTAAAGATAATAATACTTCTACTAGACATTATGAACGTCAAGGAGATTTAAATCAAGTGATTTTATTAAGAAAATCATTTTAAACATTAGTATTTCGCATCAGTTATACTGAAATACATTAATGAAATTTTACAAATGAATTATATATTCAATATTAATAAATAACTAATGTAGTTTTACCTACGGACAGAAATGAAATTAATTATGTATAAAAAAATAACAACCCGAGATGGATTCGAACCATCGACTTCGCCTATGCGCGGCGCTGCATTACCATCTATGCTATCGAGTTCCACATCCATACGCATTGAAAATTTTTGATACATACTACATCCCTCATACTATATTATTTGTGTTAAGGTTCAGAATTAAAATTTATAATTAAACTTTAAATAAAAACTGAAAATAAGTATCGAAACTTTTATTATTTTATACAAAAAGAAAAACAATATAAATATATACATTACACAGTTATTGGCTGCTTGGTATCGTCTGAGAATCGAAAGATTTTACAGCCTCCTGATGATTTGAATTAACTTTGATTTGATAATGTCGAAGATTTTTATATGCAAAAATGAAAAAAATATGAACCTCAATATAAACAATATTACTTGTAAAATGATCCAAATATGTTTTATATATTTTAACATTATCGCGATTATTTCTCTTCAAGGACCCCGCACACAATATATGGGATTTTTGCCTCCAGTCAAATTCAATCGATCCCATGTAAATATGTTCTTCTCAATCTCCTGAACAAATGTTCAAATGCAACCTAGGTCTGAAAAGGTCGTCGTTCTGAGATATTTATATATATATTCTGTATATGAAAAGGTTC
>JARJED010279446.1:0-13689 GCA_030264515.1 Sepedophilus sp. GC000190 | reverse complement strand
TATCTTCTATTTGCTTCTTCTTTGATCACCGACTGATATTCTTCATTGGAAAGGGCAGGGATTTTAAACAAATATAATATATGTTGAGAAACATTAATTAATTACATCCAGTAATGGCCTAACAAAACGGATAATTGTTCTGTAATTGCGAAGCTTACTAGGACCATATTTCCCCGAAAATAAGCCCTACCACAAATATAAGACCAACTGATAAATGTGGTTTGCAACTTATATTGATGCACTACGTTAAATTACTGCTTCGAAATAAATATTTGTATTATTTCTATATCAGTTTCATTACTAATTTTGCATAAAACATTTTAAAATTCAATTTCAATTTTTATTTATGTTATAATATCTACACAACAGAAATTCAAAACTAAATCATTTTGTAGGCATTTAATGTATGCAACTTATATTACTTTATTGCCCAATTTAATATACTATATTAAAAAATATTACAAATGTAAGCTCTATCCTGAAAATACGCCTTTATGAGTTTTCTGGGTGCAACATTAGTATAAGACCAGGTCTTATATTCGAGGAAACACGGTAGAAAATACTTTATGGCAACACCCATCTTGCAGTAATGTTTTAGGTTGCACCATGTCGATGGGCTTTACCATAGAGCAAAGATACAGAATTTAGCACTAAAGTAAATTTTGTATTCTGAACTAGTCTTAGTTTTACATCCAAACTCCGTCACCTTAGACAGATGATGAAATTTACATGCAAAATTGCCTGCTCACCGGCGCCAAGGTACTAATTCATCGAGCAGGGAAATAATAGAAAAACCCACCCACATTTTTTATATCAATAATAATTTATTTTTAAAGACTCTTTTCTTAAAATTTTATACAACAAAAGTTATACACAAGAATCTCTATACACTAATTAAAATCATTCGACGAAAAAAAAAATGGTTTTTATACAATAAAAAAAAGTTAATAAGTTATTTAAAAAAAAACATAATAGTATAAAAAAAACAAGAAATGAAAACGAAACGTAAATAAAAGGTATGAGCATGGTGTGTTTAAGATGTGTGTGGAAAATAAAAAAATGCATTAAATGCAACGAAAAATACATCCAGTACAATATAAAAAATATACACATTAATTTACATTATATATATAGTTACTTTTTTTTTGTTTTTATATTTTAATATCATAAATACTAAAAAATATTAATATATTAGTTGTGGTTTTTCTTTTCATTTTATATTTAAACATTTATAATTCTTTTTGCTTCATTAAAAACGTATACAAATAATCGTTTTGTTGCTTTTTTTGTAAAATGAAAAAATAATTTAAATATTTTTTCTTTTATATATTTATTTATTTATTTTAAAAAGGCTGAAATTTGTGTGTGATGCAAATCATTTTTGTCTTAATTACAATTATTAACAAAACGAAGAAATGCCCTGTGTTTATTTATATATCGATGATGTTTTGACAAAAAAGTGTAAACTGTAAAAAACAAGTTTTAAAATTTTTAGGAAATCATATTTTAAGTGCTTAAACCAATTTGTAATTTTAAACTTTTATGCACTTATTGGATATGCATCTAATTATTGAAATTTTGATAGAACAAGGAAATCTTAAAGTTTCAATTTCAGTGAAAGAAATTTTAAAAATATTTTATGGAAAATCCTAAAATTTTAAAGACATTAGTGAATTATTTCTCAAACATTAAATAATGGAAGATTTATTAGAAATGATCAAAAATTCATAAAAAATAAATGAATTATCGAATTCTAGGAATTTAGATTGCTTTAATATATATATTTATAAAAGAGCACCAAGATTAAAATTAGTAGGAAATTATGAATAATAACTCATTTTCTGTTCAAAATGAATTAGACTTTTTGTTTACTTTCATCAAATGTCAAAGCCTTTTGGCTTTGATGAAAGTGTTAATTTATACCCAACAACGAATGGTAAATCTATGGCAGGATAAAGCTTATGAATAATTAATTTTCATAATATTAATAAAAGTGTTAATAATTTTGTAAACATTTCATGACGTTTTTCTAAGATTTTACAAAATGTTTATAAATTTTATATAAATCTAAAAAATGTAAAAAAGTATTTCATTTATTTTTTATGTTACTAATAAAAATGTCATTGATTTTTTAAAATACCATGGATATTGATTTCAAATATCAATAAAAAATTTAATTTAAAATGAATTCCAAACACTTTAATTATTCTTAAGTCAAAATTCTTAATGCAAGTATTATTAATTAAATGGTAAAGCTATGGTAGGAATATTAAAAAAGAGTTTACAACCTTTTTTGTTAAAATACCATCGATATAAATATATATATTATTTAAATATATTTATATATTATGGCCTCTGCGCATTTTTAATGTATTCAACAACAAAAAATATTAACTGTACAATCTATATTACAACAAATATAAAAAAAAATCAACAAGTGTTTTCGTTTCCTTTCACAAAAAGCTATTTAATAAAAATTATTAACAGAATAAGGCTTGCTTTTCGCTGTTGCTGCTGCACATACAACATTTTTCATTTTAATAATTATGTTCTAATGCATCACAAGTATTATTGCTATCAAGAAGACCTTTGAGAAGTTATTTTGTACTCATGTTTTTTTACATTTTTTTTGTTTTCAACTTTTCAAAAAAAATCTGTGAGCCTTTTGTTCACCTTAAAATTATATACGAATTATTTTTATATATTCGAGGCCCCACATTCACAATTAGGAGGAACATTTACATTTATATTTTTGCTTGGGCCATTTCGTTTGTGTGTGTTTGATAATTTAATTATTTTAATGATGATTCATGATTTTTTTTAGAATTAGAATACGCTGGTGTTTTTGTTTGCTTAATCTTTTTTTTCTCTTAATTTTGTTACTTAATTTAATATCCGCAGTCTTTAGTGTGAGAGTAATGTAATTAAAAAAAAAAAAACTTAATAAATAAATTATGAGGGAGAGGATGTTTTTGTTTCTTTTGTTTTTGTTTCTTTTTTTTTGAAGAATTTTGTTTATGTTGATGACATGTGCGGATCCCCGTTCACGTTTCTTACCAGCGACGGGTCCAGATTCATCCTCGATGCCAGCAAGTAATTGTCATCTCCTATTGGTGCTGCCCTTTAAGATAAATTCATTGACAAATTACATTTAAATCATAATTATTGCTGCAAAAATTACAATTTTTATAAATTTCGATATGGGATTTGTGCTACATATAGCTAGAATATTGCTATTTATGTAAAAAATATTTTTGTAAATTTTGAAGATTATTTGTACTTTGTATAAACATTTTAAAATTGACTTAATTAATATACAAGTTATATCACAGTTTTTGAGGCAAAAAATTTCAATTTTTTTTTTAATTTAAATTTTCAATTTTGTTAAATTTAAATTAAATAAAAAATAGTGAAGAAATTGTTTTTAGAATTTTCAAAATTATTTTCATTTTTTGTAAATTTTTGAAAATCCACTTTCATTATAATATTAAGCAGTAAAAATTGCAATTTTCAAAAATTTTATTCAGAATTTGCACATTGCATAGCTGAATTAGTTGACAAAAAAGTTAAAAAAAAAAAAAAAATTAAATTTTGAAAATTATTTCTATTTTTTGTAAATTTTTGAAAATTCACTTTCATTATGATATAAATATCATCTTATTTTTTGCAGTAAAAATTGCAATTTTCAAATTTTTTATTCAAAATGTGCGTCGCTGAAAGTTGAAAATAATGAAAAAAAAAAATAGTTTTTGAAATTTTGAATTTTTTTTTCGTTTCTTGTAAACTATTGAAAATTTTCTTTCATATAATATAAACTTTATTACATTTTCTGCAGTAAAAATTGCAATTTTCAAATTTTTAATTCAAAATTTACGTTGCATATAGCTGAATAGCTGACAGAAAAAGCAAAAAAATTATTTTAAAATTTTGAAAATTATTTCTATTTTTTGTAAATTTTTGAAAATTCACTTTCATTATAATATAAATTTCATCATATTTTTTGCTGTAAAAATAGCAATTTACAAATTATTAATTTAAAATTTGCGTTGACACAGCTGAATAGTTGACAAAAAAGTAAAAAAATTATTAAATTTTTTTTTTGTAAATTTTTCGAAAATTCACTTTCATTATAATTTAAATTTCATCGCATTTTTTGCAATAAAAATTGCAATTTTCAAGTTTTTTATTCAAAATTTGTGCTGCAGATAGTAAAATAAAAAAAAGATTGTACAGTATCACATTTATTACTGTAAAAATTGGATTTTCAACATTTTTATACAAAATTTGTGAATAATGTAAAAAAATAATGTAAAAAAAATATTTTTGAAATTTTGAATATTATTTATATATTTTGTAATTATTTGAAAATCCAATTATATAAACTCTTAACACATTTATCGCTATTAAAATTTAAATTTTCATAATTATGACACATACAACTAAATAATTATTGTTAATATTAAAAATGAGTTTTTGAAATTTTGATAATTATTTCTATTTTTAAAAATCAATTATGTTTAATTATATGCTATAGTCTTATAAAAATTGTTTTTTTTTTTGTAATTCTTGTTTAATAGACAATATTAGGTTGTTTTCAAAAATTTTTAATCGCAGTTATTTTCAAAATTTTACACATTTTTCAATTTTTTTTTTTAAAATCATAAATTTAATTAACCTATTTTTTCATGAATTCTACAAAATTTCATTGATATTTAATGTAATTCTGTTTGTAATTCATTTGAAATAATATTTATACAAAATTTGATGGAAATTCAACATTCGATGCTTTTTGAAACTTACTTGCTGCCATATTTTGTGTTCCTCGCCAACGTCCGCTGGTAAGACCTGTGCCGCTGCTCAATGTCAAAAGCCACATCCCTCATATTGATGATCGTGCTGCAGAATTTCTTCACATCGTCAGCTACATACGAACCCTTTTCTGGAAAGGCCTGGTAGACCTGCAGCAGCGTCTCCAGCCTCGTTATCTGGCACAGTATGAGCGAGTGCAGACGCTGCAGATCCCTCTCAGGATCCAGCGACATGTGCAGGTTATTGCTGTCACTCTCCGAGACCGGCTGACAACCCGGCGCCAACTGGTTCGGTGAACTGCAACTAGAAATCAAAATAAAATTGTAAATTACCACAATTACAAAAAAAATTACACTACTCCTCGTCCACTCTTCTTATTGTTCTTCATACCTCCCTTTCCTTCCCACTACCATTTTCCTTCTCTTTCCTTCTACTTATTATTCCCTTCTCTTCTTTTGTCAAAATTGCTAGCATATAGCTTGTTTTAATTTTTTTAAATTAAATATTTTTGTGAGATTTTTTTTTACTTACCATAACCACTGTCCATTAATAAAAGCGCACGGATGATAATTCTCCAGTCGATTGGAGTTGGTCTGGCAGATCTTGGTCAACAAGTCGATCCATTCCTTCTCCTCGACGCAATTGGCCGCTTGAACGTAGAGCGCTCGCTCCGGTTGCACAATTTGAAACATGTTCTTCATTTTAAACGAGCGCTCCTGCAGTCGCTCGACTGCAATTATTTTCGAGAGCGGTATCTGGCAGAGGGTCTCGCGCCCTTTCGCCTTCGAGTAGCTGAGATCGTGCGTCGTCAGTCTGAAGTAGCGCTGCTTGAAGTTCTTGCGGCCGAAGCGTTTCCTACCCTGAGCCCTCTTTATCATCACTCTACATAATGACAAAAACAAAAATTATTGATATTTGCAAAAATGTACAAGTCTACAAAGTACAGGGTTACCAACTATTACTGAGATAGAAAAAATAGCACTGAGAATACAGAGGATTAAAAAAAATCTCACTATTCGTCATGCAAATCTGTCAACAGATTAACAAATCGTCCGTGATAATACGAAGTGTAGTGACAACTATGAATGATGGTTACTGCAATTGCTCTGGACAATTTGCAGCGTTGATGGAGCCAAGCTAACATTTACAACAAGCTATCCCCTGGATGTAAAATCATTTAAACTGTCTTACATCTGAGTTATAGAATCCACACACTCCCTCCACCTAGCATCATACTAAAGAACTATGTGTGCTCCGTGCTCATATTTCGTAATAAAATAGTTCCTTAGTACAATGCTAGATAGAGTCTGAACAGTTCAACTAATTGTGTCGAATGTGGAAATAATGATTTTTTGAATAGATGTCGGACAAACATTTCTTTCAAACATTTATGTTTTAATTTTGTGACCAATCTCTTCCAACTGTGTACAGATGTACAGCTGTTTCGGACCTAATGTCTTCATCTATATACCACTAGATTATAGAACCGAAACAGCTGTACATCTGTACACAATTGGAAGAGATTGGTGACAAAATTAAAACAGAAATGTTTAAAAGAAATTTTTGTCCGACATCTATTCAAAAAATCATTATTTCCACATTCGACACAATTAGTTGAACTGTCAAAGTTACAGCCATTTACAAATGTAACTTGCATGTCAGAAATATCATTATAGGTGTCAACATTATTTTAACTGTAAAAGTTACATTTGTTATTAAAAAATCCTTGGAGATGTCAACAATGAAAATAAATTGTTAAAAATATGTTTCATTTATAAAACAATTATTTACTACTATGAACAGTGCGGCCAGATTTCAGACAGTTGGTAAGCCAACTACAATTAATTGACAGAAGATTGCAAGCAACTGTATAATATAAACTATTTCTGCTGTTGAAAATATGTCATTTTTGTATCTATTCTATGTCTAGGAGTATAATTATTTTTTCAGTGCCAGAAAGACAATTCTTCCTTGTTCTAAACTCATATTTTCCTTCTTCTCAATAATTGTTGATAACTCAATATTACATTCAATAATATTATTACCTTTTTATTTCCCTGTTGTTAGAAAGCGTGAACAGAAAAGTTAATAATTAACAATTAAAGTTGATATTACAGAAATTGATAGTTAGCTTTATCAAATTTATTTTATTTTGATATTGCAATATGTATGTTGTTCAATAATTGGAAGCACTTTTTTCTGTTGGACAATAAAAATATTTATTTATTTAACTTTTCATGCTTGAAGCAATTTTGATTTTATATTGAAGTCATATTTGAAATGACAAAGCTATAAGTTGAAAAAAGCTTCGAACAAACACTTACCCTTCTTTTAATATAACCGGTGTGTCCACTGTGGGACTCTGCGGATTCGAAATGGCTGAAACAATCTCCAGAAATTGTCTGACGGCCCGAACGTGCGCCTCCGTACAAAACTCTTTGTACACACACTCCATATACTCCTCTTTGCAAACCTGCTGCGTCGATCTACAACTCACCAGGTTGCCCAGCGACTGTATCGTCTTAGAAATTAAGGTTAAGGTACGGTTTGTTTGTTGATCCTACACAAAATAAAATAAAATGTGATGAACATACTTGATTCATAAAGTAAACAATCCAACAGGAATGGATGTTTTGTAATTGACTACAAATGTCATCAATGACTTTTACAGAAAAATTCTCCAAAACTGACAACAATTTCAGGTGTCTTTTTTAGTTAATTGACTTTAAATAAAATGAACAAGTCTCTGACAATTAAACTCAAAAACTTATCGTCATCTTAGTACCAAAACCTTCTAAGTCTATTTTCCACAATTTCACAGTAGACACAATAGTAGTTTGTTTACCGCATTAGCAGTGGTAGAAAATGGACATAGGGAGGTTTTGATACCAAGCCAAGTCATTTAGAAATTAGAGAGGGCACAGACCAACAAGCAGACATAATTCGTTTTACGTTGTAAGAGGAAAGCAATGAAATGGAAAAAATAGTATTTTCTTGAAATGTCAAAGATTTATCATAAAATTATTTTTTCAAATTTAAAAGAAATTTTTGTTAAAAAACTCAATAAATTTTGTAGGAATTTCAATGCGATTGGAAGTATTTCTTGTTGTTTGGTGAAAACTTACAATTTGTTCGTTTGTCAAATCGAATAGTCGAGGTCCCAATATTGCGGGCGCAAAGAACCGCAGGAAGATAAAGCCCGACACGACGGAATAGCGGACCTCCTTGTTCTGCGGCAGGTACATCATGGCCAGCTCCTTGAGATTGTAGAAGATGTTGCACATCAGCGCGGGGCAGTGCACGGCGCTCTCCGTTATCGCGTTGAATATGCTCTGCACGTAGCTCTTCAGGTTGCCGAGATTGGTGACGATGGTGTTCGAGTCGCGCACCCTGGTTGGGTCGATCTCGCAAGGCTTCTTCTCCGTAAAGACCTGTTCTATCGTCGGTCGGAGCGTCTTGTGCAGGTACTGGAGGCCGATCATCTTCATCGCCTCGTCCATCATTTTTGAGACTAGGGTGTTCCCCCGAAATATCGTTGTTGGATCACTATTCATAAAAAGGAACAATGCATTTCTTGAGTTATTATCACTTTATGAAAGAAAAGGAGAAATAGCAAGTTAAACAGCAAATATCAAATAATTGTCAAATCTTTTAAAAATATTTTAACAGTCAACATTACATCAATTACTAAACATATCATTTGTACTTTCAAAACTGTCATCATTGTTGTCAGAAATATATTAAAACAATTATTTACAATTGTCAAAATTACATTTGTTACAAAAAAAAAAATCATTTGGGATGTAAAAAAATTCAATACACAGTCCATAGCTATTTGTGCCACGAGTTAGGAAAAGTGAATTTTTTCCATTCTAAACGTGAGATTTTTTATCGAGGCGAAGCCAAGATAAAAAAACAGGCTGTGAATGGAAAAAAGGACTTTTCTTGACGAGTCGCACACAAGATTTTGTGAAATTCGTAGTTGTAGGCATATTTGAGTGTAAATTTCACAAAATATTTGTCAATTGGTATTGACAGATACAATTTGACAATTGGCCAGGAGATTTCTTTTTTATAATTCAGGTTACGTCGAAGACGGCTATGGGTATTAGTCTGCTGTGTGCGCCATGTGCAACGGATTATTTTGCCAAGTTAGACAATTTTTAAGTTTTTGACAGGCTAGCCGTACAAATGAACACTTTCTGGTTGTTATAGTCGCCGGCAAAACGGATTTTCGTATCGTGTAGGAAAAAATGTAACGTTTGATTTATCAAAAATAGCTTAATTTACGTTTTCAAAAACTTAAATAAACACTTATTGTCACTTTTCGAAAAAAAAAAATTTTTAATTGCAATTTTTTTATTTGTTATTTCAGCATCAATTCTTAATAAGTTTTGTATATATGACAACATTTTTTTTTAATATCTACAAGAATGGTTTACATAATAAAAATGTATTTTCATTTAGTCATTTTAGAAAATTCAAACTATCCAATTTATGATACAGTTCAGAAAATCAAGTTTGAAGATTAAACTAGAATTGAAGGACTTATGAATAAATTGTTCAGAGTGAAGCAGCATGTAGATGTGAGAATTCAACGTCGTGGAGTGATCATTTATCAAATGAATAGTACAGGGAAACAAAGTGAGTATCTGCAAGTATTATAATATATAATTTTAATAATTAAAAAATTCAGCTATAATTTTAAGACAAATTACATAGTTACTCCATATTTTAAAATAATATTATAGAGCAAACATGTTTCTCAGTGCAAAAGTGAAAATTTATGTCGCAAAACTGTAAAATTTCTTATTTGTTAAATTTGCATACAAATATTTAAATGAATTATAATAAAACTCGCCTTAGAAAAAAGAAGTAGTACAGTATTTCAAATATAAAATGTAATTGCTGCTGAAACGTCGATCCAAAAAAAATCGGCATCGTAAAAAATTACGAAGAAAATGATGTTTAATAATAATTAATGAAGTATTTATTTTCTCCTTTCATCGATTACGATCACGGTCACGACAAAATGCGTAATACTGCAACGAAATATTAATAATTAAATCGCAACAATTAGACCCGAAATATTTAATCTCCGAATAAAGAGTTTCGAAGTGAAAGTCAACGAAATAATACAAGAATTATTGTATTATTTTTATTGTTAAAAATAAGACTTGCATTGTATTAATATCTACTTTCTATTGTATTAGCGTCGATTTCGGTGTTTAACAAATCTTTATTTGTACATACGCTGCGGTAAATTGTGTTTCTTAATATGGTATAATTTATAGACGGAAATGAAAATAGTTATAAGAAAACTATTCGATTGTGGGAAATTTATTTCTTAAAATTTGCACATTATAATGTTAACCTTTTCTACTTCAAATGCAAGTGTGTAAAGTTGGATAATTAAACTTGAAATTAATTTTAAAATTATATTTTATAGGCAACGAAATTTTATGAAATTTAATATAATTCCACAAAAATAATTTATTTAGAAATTTATTAAATAAACTTCAATGAATCTGTAAGAAAATTTGGTATTTGTAGAAAAAAATCAATAAATAAAAAAATAGTATTAGAATAACGGATAATGTTATCAATCGGCTATTATCAATTTTTTATGTAAAACAGGTCGGACCAGATAGAAATACCATCGTTTATAGTAATAATATCTTCGGTTAATGTTATAAATTTTTCAGGATTATTTCATAATATAATTCCTACAACTGGAAATAATAACTCATTCATTTTTTTTGCATTTGTGATAATAACCTATTCCCACACTAAACCACATATTTTTTTTCAATACGTGTGTTATATTATAATATAATTAATAAATATAATTTAAAAAAATTATAACAAATAATATGCAAATATATTATTTGTTAATTAAATAAAATAAACGTGTGAGTCCGCTGCAGAAATATTAAATTACACATATTATTATGTACCTACATAATAAATTATAATAGAGAAAATTCTTCTTCTTTCGCGGAATCATTATCACTTAAGTGTTGTGATGCAAATTGTAACATATAAAAATGTAATAACAGGACATTTTCGGATTAAACTGATCGCTTTAAACCTCACAAAACTCGTGTATATTTTTTATTCTAAGCGTAATATGGCTGTTAATATTTTATAATTTTATATAAGGAATTAAAAAAATACGGAATTATACGAAAATTGGTAGAATTTCAATGAAATTTTGTAAAAAAAAATAGCAGAAAATAATTAACAATGAATTAAATTCGTTAAAATTATAATAAAATTCAATTGCTTTTATCAGAAATTCAAATAATGTTTATGAATTTTAATAATTTCTTACAGAACTTCAATGATATTTCAAGATAAATAAAATAAATTCAACAAACTTCAATGAACTTAATTTCAAGAAAATTTACAGAAATTTCATAAAAATCAACAAAAATCGGTTTAATTTGAATCCAGTTCTATTGAATATGACGTAATTTAGTAGAAATGCAATAAAATTTATTGCTATTCAATAAAAAAATCATAGAAATTACTTTTATAACCATTTTCATAGAAAAACATTAAAATTTCATTAAAATTTAATTAAAGTTCATTTAAAATCGAACACTTTTAAAGAATATCAATGAAATTGCATTACAATTTAATAAAATTTCATTCAAAACTGACATCAATGAAATTTCGTTAAAAATGCAATTTTCAAATAGAATTATTGAATTTGCTAGAAAATAAATTTAAATCTAATAACGTTTTATTAAAGTTTATTGAAAATTAATTAAATTTGATCAAAACTCAATGAAAACTCTTTAAAATTCGAAAATCAATGAAGTTTAATAAAAATTGATTGAAATTTATTACATATTATCAAAATTAATCTAAGATCAATTATATGTCTATCAAAATTTTATTCAACCGCTTCTAGAAGAAATTAAGGAAATTTATCAATATTTTACATTCATGAAAACAACAAAATTTAATGGAAATAAATAAAATCGTTAAAATTAAAGCAAAATTCAATTAATTTTTAAAGAAATGTATAGAAAAACAAATAAACATAATTAATTTTTTATTGAGTTCAACCAATTTATGCAAATATTCAATGATAAATCAATAAAATTGAAAGGTATTGAAAAAATTTCAATGCAAATCAATAAAAAAATCAATGAAATTCAATGAAATTTGATGGAAAATCAATGGAATTGACAAACAAATAACGAAATTAGAATTTAACAAGACAGTGTAATGTCAGTATAATTTCGTTGAATAACACGATTTTTTTATAAATCCAATTAAATTGATAAAAAATCAATAATAAATGTTATAAATATTATTAAACTCATTTTGATATAAAATTAAAACTCGGTATTAAAATAAACAAATAAACTAATTTTTATTTTTTCGAGTGTTTTTGAATTTTAATCAAATTTCATTGATTTTATACTAATTTTAATGGCATTTTCTAGAATGTGATTATATTTGGTGAAATTTCATGGATTATCTTTGAAAATGGACGACTTTTGATAAAAATTCCTTGAATTTCCTTAAAACTAGTATAATTGAATTAATTAATTCTCCTTAAATATTGTAAAAAATTATTGACAATTTAACTAGTGTTTGTGCCAACCAATGAGATGTTTCAATTTAAAAATAAACAATCAATAGGGCAATTATTTTAGTGGACATTTTTCGAGAAGCTTTATTCCAGCGACATTTTTTTCCTAGCTATTTGACATTACAAAATTAAAGGAAAAGTAAACAATATCGCTAGAATCGGTTACTGTGCATACACTTAAAAAATTACTAGTTTTGTGAATTTTTAATTTTAGTCATTTTTATCACTTACAAGTTAAATTGTCAAGCCAAGAGTCCTATAAGTCTAAATATTGCCGCCAATTTTTGGTCTTCGGTACTCGTTTCTGTTGCTCGTCGCAACAGAAACTGGTATCTGAATCGCAAAAATGATTGTCGGCAATATTTTGACCTCTTGTCCTATTATTATTCAACATTTCTTCATTTTCTATGGAAATAATTGAATTTAATTAAATTTCTTAGATTTTTTCGAGAATTGTTGAATTTGGACCAAATTTTATCGATTTTCGCTTAATTCCAACGAAATTTAATTCAATTTCAATAAATTGCCCTCAAATTTCATGGAGTTTCTTTGAAATATGTAAAATTTTGTTGAAATTTTATCGATTTTCTTAAAATAATTGTTGAATTGTTATAATATGTCATTGGGTTTTAATATATCATTAATTTTCTTTAAAACCCTTTGGTTTTATTTATTTTTTCATGAAATTTTACTAAATTTCGATGTTTTCTTTAATTTGTTAAACCAAATTGTCAAATTTGATTGATCCTCTTAAAAAATTGTAAAATATGAATGAAATTTTCTTTATTTCCTTCAGAATCTGTCGAAGTTTTATAAAAAAATATTGTTTTTTTTTAGAAATATAAAATTTTCGTCGATTTTCTATTAATTTTAAAGAAATTATATTGAATTTTTATTATCACATTATTTCATTAATTATTTGCGTACATTTCTGAATGTTGGTGAGATTTCGTTTACTTTCTTTAAAACCATTGAATTCTAACAACATTTAATTAAATATTGACTAAATTATACTGATTTTTTTTAAAGTGGATGCTTGATTTGGTAGGTTCTATTTCAAAATTGAAAATTGTCGAATTTTGTTAAAATTTAACCGACTTTTATTTTTTTAGTTAAAATTTATTGATTCGATTTGAAAATTGTTGATTTTTACTTAGACATTATTGATATTCTCTAGATTAGATTAGATTAGATTACAAGGGGTCGATTGGCTAGTTTCCGCCTTTCCGAACTGCGACCAGATAGATCTATTGTTCTTCACCCTACCTATA
>JARJED010279103.1:0-15053 GCA_030264515.1 Sepedophilus sp. GC000190 | reverse complement strand
TCATCGAGCAGGCCAGGGAAATAGTTGATATGAAGACTATTGAGTTTCAGGATCTGCTCGCGCAGAAGATTGCGAAGTTTGAGGAGGACTTGGACACCTACGAAAAACAGGTTGATGAGCTGCAGTATAATGGGGATATTAATGAGTTGCCGAAATATGCTAAGAGAGCTACAACGTTGGACACCAGGTAATTAATTTTATTATTAATATAATCTTCAAAACATATCTTGAGATTTTTGGAACGTTGAACATTGCTATTTTCTAAGAGATGTAATCGAAATTACAACGTTTGGAAGAATAAAGATAAAATGCAGTTTCGAAGTTGCTCTTTATTGAATGATCGGAATTGACTATAGCGCAACGCCGAAATCAGTAGACTGTGTAACCTTTTACTCTTTCAAAGGATGTAAATTAGAATTTCGCTACATTAGATTTAAATTAACCTTAAAAGAACTACCAATGATGTTTTAAACTCTGCAATATCTATTTTTTATAGATTGATTCAAGGCATGGAAAGAATTGATCAAGTCAATGAAGAAGAATCTTCATTTAAAATGGAAACCACACAGTATCCGCGTAGAAAGGCCATTCACGACAAACTAAAGCCATTCAAGTCACTATACGATAATGCCACCGAATTCCT
Source organism: Sepedophilus sp. GC000190 (assembly GCA_030264515.1). NCBI lineage: Eukaryota > Metazoa > Arthropoda > Insecta > Coleoptera > Staphylinidae > Sepedophilus > Sepedophilus sp. GC000190. The sequence goes on along the minus strand of JARJED010279103.1, from coordinate 14,410 downwards.
AGAGAAGCATGAAGCCTGGATGAAGTCGACAGTGGGAACGTACGAGCCTGAAGACATAGATCAAGATGTGGCGCAGTACTATCGTGTTGTCTACAAATTGGAGAAGGTCTTTCATGATGTACCAGCCACCAAGAAATTGGCATCAGATGTATGTTTATTTTGCCACTATTTCATATCAACTTCACACCTGGTCTTCCAAGTCTTCTAAATATAGAGCTTACTTGAAAATTGCTGAATAGGCTATGATCTATGGCTATGATTAACAAATTGTATGACAGTTCTGCATTTCAAAATGCAATTGAAATTTTCGTTTCCAAAATAATTACAAGCTTACCCCATATATTTGCTACCACTATCCAGATTTTAATACCAATTGATACCAATTGATCTATCAGATTCACCTTCACTACTTCCAGCCATTTTCTCTTCGACCTTTTGTATTTTGGATACAAACACTTTTGCCCCTTCTTAAAAATAAAAAACGTCTGGGATGCTGCCACTCAGATAAACAATAGCTCGGAAAATATTCCTTTGGATTCAATACTTACAGTCCTTGTTTTTCATTAACATCCTATAATCGTGGCCTCAACAATGTTACTCTCTATATTGTCATTACAAAATATTTTATAGGCTTTGGAACGAATTGAAGAATTCAAAGATTGCTTACCAATCGTGCAGACTTTGGGCAATCCCGGTATGAAAGCCAGACACTGGGCACAAATATCAGCTATAATCGGTTTCCAAATCATTGTCGACGCCGATCTGACGTTGGAAAAACTAATCGATTACGGTTTGGAGGAATATGTTCCACTCTTTGAGGCCATATCTGAAAGCGCCACCAAAGAGAACAATTTGGAACGTACCCTCATGAAAATGCAGGCCGAATGGGCGGACATCGAGTTCCAAGTGCTTCCTTACAAGTGAGATTATACTATTTTACAACCAAGTAATCGGAACTTTATCGATTGCAAATTTTCAGAGATTCTGGCACATATATTATATCGGCCATCGATGAAATCCAGGTGCTGCTGGACGATCACTTGATCAAATCGCAAACCATCAAGAACTCTCCATATATAAAACCATTCCAAGTAGAGATAAAGTAAGTGTAGCCTTTTTTAACTCACTATTTTCCAAATTGCCCAAAATGAAACATTAAAACTTTAATCAAAATAGTGAATGGGAAGGAAAGTTAGTGAAGCTGCAAGAAATTCTAGATGAATGGTTAAAGGTGCAATCCACTTGGATGTACTTGGAGCCGATTTTCTCATCGCCTGATATCCAGCTGCAAATGCCCGAGGAAGGAAGAAAATTCACTTCTGTCGATAAGGTACTGGAAAGTCGCACATTTTTATTGTCAAAATTAATTTGATTTCTTAAGGTTTGGAAAGACATTATGAAAACTGTATTCGCCGACTCTAAAGTTTTGGTGGTGATCGAAATCGATAAAATGGCGGAGCGTTTGAAGAAATGCAATGCGCTACTGGATATAATCCAGAAAGGTCTGAACGATTACTTGGAGAAGAAACGGCTTTACTTTCCAAGATTCTTTTTCCTATCGAATGATGAACTACTTGAGATATTGTCTGAAACTAAGGATCCTTTAAGGTAAAGATTTTGCCCATTTTTTTACTAGACTCGTGCATTCCAAGTCTATATTTTCAAGTATTTTCTTTACTTTCTACCTGATTACTAACCCAGAAGAAATGCGTGATAAGTAGGGTAGAGCGGGTCAGGGATCTAATTTAGAGTAAAATTTTGATGAACGTAAAACTATAATTGGATTTGCATTATTAGCTATTGAATAATCAACTATTACTAAATGCTGTTAATCAATAATAGCAGATGTATTGGGGATCATTTTTCTAAGTGGTTTTATGAATGCAAATTCCATTTTCTAATTCTGAATCTTATGAATTCTGAAACGTTAAAACCATTTTCATAGTTTTAGCCTTTACAGGAACCTTAATATCTTTAGAATATTTTGGGAATACTTATCTTGTTTCGCAAATCCCTCAACACCTCTTGGAAGCTTTCAAATATTTAAAAATTCTAGAAGCATTCCGAGAATTATGAAATACCTTAGAGGTATCATGTAGATATTTTTATGGTAGTTTTAGAAAGTCCTGAGAGCGTTTAAATAAATTTTAGCCTATACCATCATATATCCTACCGTACTCTACTTTATGCTATTACCATATTCTACTCTACTCTTCCCTATTGCCTTACCCGGTGCAATTCTGCCTAAACAGGTCCTACCCTTCCTTACTCTATTCTATTCTATAGTTTACTATCCTGCCCTATTTTTATAATTAAATTCTCTTTCCATCTATAAGTATATTTATACATTTTAGAGTACAACCTCATTTGAAAAAATGCTTCGAAGGCATTGCCAAATTGACATTCAACGAGGATCTGGACATTCTGAAGATGAAGTCGAGCGAGGGCGAGGAAGTTCCTTTGGAGGACGTAATCCAGACTACGTTGGCCAGAGGGCAGGTAGAGAAATGGCTAAAGGAGCTCGAAGAGGACATGAAAAAATCTGTGCATAAGATGGTTTGGCGTGCAATCGATGATTATCCGTTTCTGGCCAGAGATAAATGGGTGTTAGTATGGCCTGGACAAACTGTAAGTGTATCCAGAAAGAAACAAAATTATAATTGACTGCTTCTCATTAAAGGTGCAATGCGTTGCAATGGCTTATTGGACGTTGGAAGTGCACCAAGCTATCCAAACCAGCAACCAAGCGCAAAAGAATTATTACGATAAATGTAATTCACAAATATCTAAAATCGTCGATTTGGTCAGAGGAAAGCTGAGCATGCAAAATAGAATTACATTAGGTAAGAAGTTCCTACGGTTACCTATTAAATCTGGGAATGTTAAAATTGACTTCATAAAGCATGTTGAGATGTGCTACCAAGTTTGAAAATCTTATTAAAATGTAACTTGTAAACAAATGCCATCCTAGATGTGCCTTTGCATATCATATATAATTTGTCAAGGATCGAATTGCGAGGATGTGGCGCCCATAGGCAAGTTTGGATTTAATCGTCAGTTTTTTCTACTACCTCGCACTCGCCATCCTTTTTCATTCCATTGCTTTCTGGCGATGTTTCAAACCCCTAGTGCAATGTCTTATGCCTAGCCTATAACCGTTTTATTTGTATTAGGTGCACTTGTGGTATTGGATGTTCACGGCCGCGATGTTCTCCTGGAAATAATCGAGTTTGGCGTGAAGAGTACAAACGATTTCCAATGGCTATGCCAGATACGTTATTATTGGGAGGAAAACGAAATGGCAACCAGAATGATCAACTCCACGCTCATGTATGGCTATGAGTATCTTGGTAACACTGGAAGATTGGTTGTTACACCATTAACTGATCGTTGCTTCAGGACGCTATTCGGAGCTCTCCATTTACATTTAGGTATGGTTTCCCATGTATTACTTGTTTTTGTTTATTAAAAAAACATATTTTAGGAGGCGCGCCAGAAGGTCCTGCTGGCACAGGCAAAACAGAAACAACAAAAGATTTAGCTAAAGCTGTGGCCAAGCAATGTGTGGTGTTTAATTGTTCTGATGGTCTAGATTACCTTGCTCTAGGAAAGTTCTTCAAGGTAAGAGTTAGCCCAGGTCAACAAATAATACTAATAACGAATATTTTAGGGTTTGGCTTCTTGTGGTGCCTGGTCTTGCTTCGACGAATTCAACAGAATAGACCTAGAAGTACTGTCTGTAGTTGCGCAGCAGATTTTGACCATACAACGTGGCATCAATTCTGGAAACCCAACGATGTTCTTTGAAGGCACCGAACTAAAGTTGGATCCAACTTGTTCTGTGTTCATAACAATGAATCCTGGCTATGCAGGTCGATCTGAATTACCAGATAACCTAAAGGTAAGTACAGTATGCATGTTTTAAGAAAAAAACATTAACAATAATAAATTTCAGGCATTATTCCGATCGGTGGCCATGATGGTGCCAGACTATGCTCTGATAGCTGAAATTGAACTGTATTCGTTTGGATTCCTAATAGCCAAACCATTATCTGTTAAGATTGTAGCAACCTATAGATTGTGCTCGGAGCAATTATCTTCACAATGTCATTATGATTATGGTGAGATTTTTTTTAATTATATTATACGGTTGTTATATATCCTCGAGACTTTGCTGCAACAGTTTGGCTTGATCTTTTGTAGCAACTCTAATTCAATACTCCAAAATTTTCAATAGGATGGGCTATATCTTGTAGATCAAATATCGATTTAAGTATTACACTTCACACGAAGCCGCATAGAATAGAATAATTCTTCGCACACACTGTATTTCTTTCTTACATCGAGATTTGATTTTTAATTTATTTTGATATATATTTGTTGACGCATTTTGATTAACTTGTTTGTGACTTTAGGTATGCGTGCGGTAAAGTCTGTTCTTCGAGCTGCTGGTACTTTAAAGTTGCGTTATCCTAATGAAAAGGAAGATATTTTGGTGTTGAGATCTATAAAAGATGTTAATTTGGCCAAATTCTTAACTCATGATGTACCTTTGTTTCAAGTAAGTCTTTTTAAGTAAAACAATCTCAAAATTGTTTCGAGTTCTTAAAATAAAAGGTTTTTTATACGATACCTGAAAATGCTAGATATCAAAATAATATAGCTAAATTGATTGGAAATGTCTATTTGACGAAACTCTGGCAATCTGCGATAATTTTCAGGTACCGGAAAAGAATAAATTTGTTACAGCAAATTAGTATAGCTCAGTGGCATTTATTGTTTGTAATATTTTAGGGAATCACTTCGGATTTATTTCCTGGTGTACGTTTACCAGAAGCTGACTATGATATACTAAACAAAGCTGTGGACGATGTGTGCAGAGCACGTAACCTTCAAAACACGGAATTTTTCTTAGAAAAAGTGCAGCAGCTGTATGAGATGATTATAGTAAGGCACGGTTTGATGCTGGTCGGACTACCTTTCGGCGGCAAAACTTGCAGCTACCGTGTATTGGCAGATGCTCTAGGTTTGGTAGAACAGAGAGTAAGTGTGCGCTTGTAGCAATTTACTAGATGTAGAGCAAAATAGCACAATTATTTTTTTAAGGGTGGCATGGATGAACACCGAGCTATTTACACCGTAATGAACCCGAAATCGATCACAATGGGACAACTCTATGGCCAATTTGATCCTGTATCGCACGAATGGTCGGATGGTGTTCTTGCAGTGAGCTACAGGAACTTTGCTATGTCAACAACGGACGACAGGAAATGGCTGGTCTTTGACGGCCCCGTAGATGCAATCTGGATTGAAAATATGAACACTGTGCTCGACGACAACAAGAAGCTATGTTTAATGTCGGGAGAAATAATACAGCTGGCCAATACTACAAACCTACTTTTTGAACCTATGGATTTAGAGGTTGCGTCTCCGGCCACGGTTTCCAGGTGCGGCATGATCTATTTGGAGCCGACGACTTTAGGTTGGGAGCCTTTGCTACTGTCCTGGATGAACACGTTGCCTCCAGTCATATCTGATTTTACGAAAACCTGGATGAAGGTTATGATCAAGCGGTTTGGGCATGTAATATTATGGTTCTTAAGAAGAGGAGGGGGTAAAGTACGTCTATATAAATTTTGAAATCTAAGACTTTGTTTACAAACCTTTTCGACTCTACAGGTTCATTTTGGTACTTAGCATGTCTGAAACATTCAATCCCCGATTGACGTTAAAGCAAACCTAATTAAATTTTGGTTTTAGGAAATGGCACCTACATCAGATTCAAACCTGATGCGTTCAACCATGAACATATTTGATTGCTATCTAGACGACTTCTATGACGAGAAGTTTATAGATAACACTTCAGATTTAGACATGCGTGCGCAACTAGAAGGCTCGTTTTTCTTCTCGGCAATATGGGGACTGGGAGGAACTTTGGATATATCTTCTAAAGACAATTTCGACCTATTATTCCGCGGCTTACTTGAGAAGGAATTTCCGGAAGATCTGTTGGAACAACTAGAAATTCCGTTCGAAATTCCAAAATGTGATAAGCCGTATATTAACGTGCTACCACATGCAGATACTGTATTCGACTATAGGTTCATTAAAGAGGTTAGCTATATATTATTCCAATTAAGTGTAACAATCAAGATTTGTTTTATAACAGGCTAAAGGTAAATGGATTCATTGGGGTGAATCATTGAAACATCAACCGCCCATACCGCGAGATCTACCTGCAAATCAGATTATAGTTTGGACAGTAGAGACCATCAAGATTTGGGCCATGATGCAACTGATGGTTACTCACAAAAAAGCTATGATGTTCGTTGGGCCTACAGGAACAGGAAAATCAGTTTACGTTATTGTAAGTTTAGATATTCCCAGATACATTTCTTGGATGTACAAGTCTTTTTGTGGCCTGATATCCAATGATTTCAATTTCTTTTCATATTAGATTTGTTTTGAAATAATTTTTTATTATAGGATTTTCTTTTGAAGAGAAGCGATACTAATGTGTATAAACCATTGTTCCTTAATTTCTCAGCACAAACATCTGCAAATCAAACTCAGGATATCATAATGAGCAAGCTGGACAAAAGAAGAAAAGGTGTTTTTCTACTGTAGTATTAATTATTGTTATTGCAAATTTTCTTTCCAGGTATATATGGACCACCTGTTGGTAAAAAGTCTGTAATATTCGTAGATGATGTTAGTATGCCATTGAAAGAAACCTATGGTGCTCAGCCACCAATTGAATTATTAAGGCAATGGTTTGATCATGAGATATGGTATGATAGAAAGGAAATAGTTCCCATGAAACTGATCGATATACAGGTATTTATATTTTGCATTCGTTGAAAAATAAAATATTTATACTTTTTTTTAGTTTATATGTGCTATGGGTCCTCCAACTAGTGGCAATACAGTAACTCCTAGATTCGCACGTCACTTCAATCACATTTGTATTGCAGAATTTAGCGATGACGTAATGGTGAACATTTTTGAAACTATTATGACTTGGCATTTTGAATCAAAGTTAGTTAATTACCTAAAAAAAAATATTTTTTAAATTTTTAATGTTTTTTTAGAAATTTTTCTGAAGAGTTTCGTGAGTGTTCTCATCAAGTAGTTGGTGCAACTTTAGATATGTACAAAGCCAGCAGAAAAAACCTGCTACCAACACCAGCTAAATCGCACTATCTATTCAATTTGCGTGACTTCTCAAGAGTTATAACTGTAAACAACTTTCCAACTGCTGCAATTGTTAGTATTGATGTTTATAAATTTATAGGGAGTACTCTTATCATCACCTGAAACAAGTGAAGGTGTAGTGACTATTAAGAAACTGTGGGTGCATGAAGTGCTTAGAGTATATTGCGACCGTCTTGTAGATGAAGATGATAGGAAATGGTTGTATGACACTTTATACAATGTAACCATTCATCGACTTCAAGATAATCTGGATGATATGTTTAGCAGATTAGCCACTCCGGAAACTAAGAAGGTAATGCATATTTAGAATAATTTACATTCATTGTAACTGTTCCATTTTGGTTATAAGATTGGTGGACCTGAGCTTCGAAATGTTGTATATTGTGATTTTGGTAATCCAAGAATTTCTGCGCGTCCCTATGTCGAAGTGATGGATTTAGAGTTCCTTAAGGATGTAGTTGAAAGTTTTTTAGCTGAATACAACAACATATCAAAGAAACCTATGAACTTGGTGCTATTCAGGTAGTTTCTTTCATTTGATCATAACCAGACTTGTATGAATTAATATTTTATAGATTCGCTGTCGAGCATCTGTCCAGAATTTGCAGAATTATGAAGCAGCCCAGGAGCCATGGTTTGCTCGTAGGCGTGGGTGGTTCCGGACGACAATCATTGACACGATTGGCGGCTCACATATCTGAATATGAAATATTTCAAGTTGAGTTGACGCGACAATACGGACTTTATGAATGGCACGAGGATATGAAGATTATATTGCGCAGGGCCAGCGCCTCTGATCAGCACGGGATTTTTCTGTTCTCAGATACTCAGGTTTGAAAATCGTCAAAGTATAAACACAAACTTCGAAAATATACGAATTATGATTTAGATTAAAGAGGAATCATTTTTGGAGGACATCAGCAATCTGTTGAACTCTGGTGAGATTCCGAATCTGTTCAATGCTGAAGATAGGGTTGAGCTATGCGAGAAGATGCGACAACTCGATCGGCAGAGGGATAAGAGTATACAGACAGACGGAAGCCCGGTGGCGTTATTTAATTTTTTCGTTCAAATTGTCAGAGAGCAATTGCATATAGCTTTAGCTATGTCGCCTATTGGTAATGGATTTAGGACTAGGATTCGCAAATTTCCTGCTATAGTAAATTGTTGCACTATTGATTGGTTTCAAGTAAGTTTCTTTGTAATTCATACCATTTATTTGTAGTTTGTTGCTATGTTATGTAAAGAAACACCGATATTTGATTATTTTGTTTCATTGCACCAATGTAGAAATTCTCATTTTCATGTTCAACCCTTGATCAGTTCATCTTATCCAAATTTACATTGTCAACAATTTAGTATTGGCCATTAGTTGATCTCTGCAATTAAAATTAGAACAAATGCAACGAACTAAATTGAAATATTTTCTTTCAGTCATGGCCCGATGATGCTCTATTAGCTGTAGCCACCCGCTTCTTGGACGAACTAGAAATGCCGGATGAGGAACGCAAAATCTGCATCGAGATGTGCCAAACTTTCCATACATCAACAGAACACCTATCCATCGAATTCTATAATCGCTTGAAGCGCAGAATTTATGTAACCCCCACATCCTATCTAGAACTCATCAATACATTCAAAACTTTCTTGGATAAGAAGCGCGATGAAGTGTTGGTCGGTAAAAAGCGCTACGAGATAGGAATCGAAAAACTGGATAGTGCCGGCGCAGAAGTTTCCATTATGCAAGAGAGTTTGGAAGCTCTGCAGCCTGCATTGGTGATAGCCGCCAAAAACGTGAGTGAAACCGTGAAGGTCGTAGAGGCCGAAACGGCCGCCGCGGCCGTTGTGGAGCAACTCGTGCTGGCCGACGAAATAGTGGCTGGCGAGCAGGCCAAAGCGGCCGGCGCCATTAAGGACGATTGCGATGCTAATCTTGCCGAAGCGCTTCCAATTCTGGAATCGGCCATGGCCGCATTGAACACATTGACCGCACAGGACATCACCATCGTGAAAACCATGAAGAGTCCTCCCACTGGTGTGCGGCTAGTGATGGAAGCAGTTTGCATCCTAAAAGATGTAAAACCAGATAAGATTCCAGCACCCAGTGGTATAGGTACATACGAAGATTACTGGGGCCCATCGAAAAAGATACTGGGTGACATGAAATTCTTGGAAAACCTGGTGCTCTTTGATAAAGACAATATTCCTCCGAAGATCATGGAGAAGTTAACTAAACAAATCTTGGGAGATGAAGCTTTCGATCCCAACAAGATCAAAACTGCTTCTACGGCCGCTGAAGGTCTTTGCAAGTGGGTGATTGCCATCTCTAAGTATGATAAGGTGGCAAAAATTGTTGCACCTAAAAAGATTGCGCTTGCTGCAGCCGAGAACGAATTAAACGCTGCCATGACTGCATTGGCGATCAAGCGAGCCCAGTTGCAGGAAGCTAGAGATAAAGTTGCAAAACTTGAGGCTGTTCTAGATGCTGAAAATAGAAAGTTTCAAATGTTGACTGATGAAGCTGATCTATGTGCTCTGAAATTGATGAGGGCTGAAGAATTGATTGGTGGTTTAGGAGGAGAAAGGTCTAGATGGTCTGCTACTGCTAAGGCTTTAGGAGAAAGATATTTCATACTTACTGGTATGTTAGTTTTTGTTTATTACGCCTAGTTTAATTATATCCAAATCTAACTCACAAACCACGATGAAGATGAAGGCAGTACAAAATAATTGCAATCAATAGCTTAAAAAAATCATTTTGATTTTAGGTGATATTCTTATAAGCTCTGGAGTTGTTGCTTACCTTGGACCATTCACCATGCAATTTCGAGTTCAACAAATTGAGGATTGGGTGCGCCAGCTAATTAAATATGGCATAATTTGCTCGAAAGACTTCCAATTAACACAAGTTTTGGGCGAACCTGTAGTCATTCGAGCTTGGAATATATTTGGACTACCATCAGATTCTTACAGTGTTGATAATGCAATCATCATAAAGTAGTCATATAATCATTAGTCTTTTCTAAGCACTAATGTAATAATATTTTTTTAGAAATGCAAGAAGGTGGGCTTTAATGATTGATCCACAAGGACAAGCAAATAAATGGATAAAAAACATGGAAAAATCTAGCAACCTGGCTACAATTAGGTTGAACCAACTCGATTACGTTCGTGTACTAGAAAACGCTATGCAATTTGGACAACCAGTAAGATTTAATTTAAATAACCATTATCAATTAAGATTGACCTTTATAACTAGGTGCTACTAGAAAATATTGGCGAAGAAATGGATGCAATTTTGGAACCTGTTTTGGCACAAACCACGTTCAAGCAAGGAGGTGCCCTGTGTCTAAAACTAGGCGACACTGTAGTTGAGTACAATAAAGATTTTCGCCTGTACATTACTACGAAGCTCCGCAATCCGCACTATCTCCCGGAAGTGGCGGTGAAAGTCACTTTGGTGAACTTCATGATTACATCAGTTGGACTGGAAGATCAGTTGTTGGGAATAGTTGTGGCGAAAGAAAGGCCAGATCTGGAAGACGAGAAGAATAAATTAATTTTGCAAGGCGCCGAAAATAAGAGGATGCTGAAGGAAATCGAGGACAAGATATTGCTGGTGTTGAGCACCAGCGAGGGCAACATTTTGGAGGATGAAACGGGCGTGCAAATTTTGAGTTCTTCGAAAGTCTTGGCTAACGAGATTGCCGCAAAACAGGCGATTGCGGAGGTAACTGAGAAACAGATTGATGCTGCTCGTTTGGAGTATACGCCAATTGCTACATATTCTGCAATATTATTCTTTACAACTGGTATGTCATATATTACATATGTATTCTCCTTAGCATATAACTAAAATTTTGCGTAGCTGATTTAGCGAATATTGATCCTATGTATCAATACTCTTTGGTATGGTTCATGAATCTCTTCAGATCTGCTATTGATAATACCGCGAGGTCTGAAGAAGTCAAGGAGAGGCTTAAAATATTGGAAACCTACTTTACATATTCTTTATACGTTAATATTTGCAGAAGCTTATTTGAAAAGGTTTGTATTATGCTTTAGTATGAAACAATAGTGTCTGGTTGATTTGTAGGACAAACTATTATTTTCTCTACTGCTAACCATTAACCTAATGAAAAGCAGAAATCAAGTCAATATAAGTGAATGGATGTTCCTACTTACTGGCGGCGTGGGCTTGGATAATCCACGCAAGAATCCAATTGAATGGATGACTATCAAAAGTTGGGATGAATTGTGCAGATTAGATGACTATCCAAATTTTAAGTTAGATATTATTAAGGCTAGTTTTTTTGTGTGTGCATCACAATTTATATTTTTAGGGGAATACGTGAACATGTTGAGAAAAACTCTGAAGGTTGGCGAAAAATATTTGATAGTGTGGAGCCACACAAGTTACCTCTACCAAGCCCGTGGCAGAGTAAACTAATGGAACTGCAGAGAATGTGCGTATTGCGATGTATACGTTACGATAAAATCATTCCAGCTGTACAAAACTTTGTTATCAGTAAGTTTACTGCAACTACAATGACCAAAAATACTATAAACATTATTTTAGATCAAATGGGAAAATTATTTATTGAACCCCCACCGTTTGATCTACCAGCTTCATTCGCAGAATCCAATTCTAATGTACCATTGATATTTGTGTTGACACCTGGCGCTGATCCAACAGCTGTTTTATTGAAGTTTGCGGATGATCAAGGTTTCGGCACGTCCAGACTGTTTTCTCTTTCTTTAGGGCAAGGACAAGGACCCATCGCTATACGCTTGATAGATGAAGGGGTCAAAAACGGAACTTGGGTTGTCCTACAAAACTGTCATTTAGCCAAAAGCTTCATGCCAACGTTGGAGAAGGTTTGATGGCTATTATGATTCTCAAAATCTTCAAACCTTATTTTATATTTTTGCCAGATATGCGAGAGTTTTTCAAGTGAAACGCATCCCGACTTCCGATTATGGCTGACCTCGTACCCTGCGGATCATTTTCCAGTGTTGGTTTTGCAGAACGGGGTCAAAATGACCAACGAGCCCCCTAAAGGGATGAGGGCAAATATCGGAAGATCGTACTTGAGCGACCCGATTTGTAATCCAGATTGGTTCAATTCATGTAATCAGGATATTACTTTTAAAAAATTACTCTACGCACTTTGCTTCTTCCACGCGATTGTACAAGAGCGGAGAAAATTTGGGCCGTTGGGTTGGAACAATTCTTACGAGTTTAACGAGACCGATTTAAATATTAGTGTCCTTCAACTGATGATGTTCTTGAACCAATACCAGGTATGTTTCTAATTAGTAAAGTTAATGAGCAAATCATACAATCTAAAATTCTTCTAGGATGTTCAATATGTAGCATTGAGATATCTGACTGGGGAATGTAATTATGGAGGAAGAGTTACCGATGATTGGGATAGGCGCTGTTTAAGTACTATCTTACAAAAGTACTACTGCAAGGAAGTTGTCGAGATTGATAAATTCCCATTAGATCCAACAGGTTTGTTCAGTAATTTATTGGTATGTTAATTTGAGATACATTGTATATATGCTACTTAGGTGCCTACTATTGTCCCGGTGAATCTAGCTATGAAGCCTACGTTGAGTACACTAAAGGTCTTCCTTTAATTACACATCCGGAAGTATTTGGAATGCATGAAAATGCAGATATTATGAAGGACCAACAAGAGACGAACCTACTATTTGATAATACATTATTGACACAGGTAAATATGTTCTACATTTAATTTTATAACATGTAAATGGGACATATTAACTTTTCCTTCAATACTTTTAATGTTCTGTCGCAAAGGATCGTTGGGTAAGCATTTTCATCTTCTTTAATTAACTAACAAAACAAAAACTACATTAAAAACAAAATTTTACCCGCGCTTTCATATGTAGGATTTATGGGTAAGTGTTAACAATTTATTTTATTTGCAAATAATGAATTGGTCCTAAAGTCAGGATGCGTATTAGGTCAGGATTTATAGTTAAGAAATGTCTTCAGTTATTTTATCATTCATAACCAAGATTTACCTGAAGTGGGCCCCTGTTGACAAAATTATTATAGTGACATGATAATTATAGAAACAGAATAAGCAGAAATGTTTAGTGACAATAAATTATATTTCAACACAATTTTAACACATCTTTTTGACAGGATGCCATGTCGTCTGGCGGTAGCGCCAAGTCTTCAGACGAAGTCGTGCTGCTGGTAGCCAACGACATACTACACCGGTTACCACCCAACTACGACCGTGAAGCTGCGATGGAGAAGTACCCAACATCGTACTCGCAGAGCATGAACACGGTCCTAGTCCAGGAGATGGGGCGATTCAATAACCTCATCTCGGCCGTCAGGAATAGCCTTCTAAACGTACGAAAGGCTATGAAGGGTAAGAATCGTAGATGTTCTCTGATCCTAATAAGAAAAAACATCATTATAATTCTTAAAGGACTAATCGCTATGTCGGCCGACCTGGAGGAGGTGGTAACCAGTATGTTGATTGGCAAGATACCAGCAACATGGGCGAAGAAGTCGTACCCTTCGCTGAAGCCGTTGGGAAGCTACATCAACGACTTCCTGGCACGACTGGCATTTCTGGAGGTACTGTGGTCATCATTGTTGATTTGTCAAAGTTTGTTTTTAACTCAATGCTGTTTGACCGACATAGAAATGGTTACAAGAGGGTCCGCCGCAGGTCTACTGGATCTCCGGCTTTTTCTTTACCCAAGCATTCCTGACTGGCGCCCAGCAAAATTTTGCCCGCAAATATAGAATTCCAATTGATCTGTTGGTTTTCGATTATGAGGTTAGTATTTTTTTAATATAAAATTGACACAGGGTGATGAATAGATTGGAGTAGGGTGAAGCAAATTGGGGTAGTAGAGGGAACATGATGTGTGAAGTAGTAGGGAAAACAGGTATGTGGGGTAGTAGGGTAAACAGGTGTGGGATAGATAGTAGGATAGGGGTAGTAGGGTGAACATGTGTGGGGTAGTTGGATTTGGGATAGTGGTATAATTCAGGTTTTAGATTAGAGCAATGCAGCTTGCCCAGGGACACGGTAGTTTACGAAAGAGTGCAGATTGGGAGTAGTATAGGCGGAGTGGCAGGTAAACAGATTGGGCTACTGTAGGTAAGGGTATAGTGGAATAAGTTGTGGTGCAGTTT
>JARJED010277693.1:0-11560 GCA_030264515.1 Sepedophilus sp. GC000190 | reverse complement strand
GATTTTCCATTCTTTAGTGTTTTCACCACCTCTTCTATCTCCTCCAGTGTTGGTTCTTTTTCTTCTTTGTCTGTTGTATCTTGGTCGCTTACTTCTTGTGTCCCTTCTCCATTTTCGTCATTTAGAATCTTCTTGAAGTATTCCTTCCACAATTCTCTTTCCTCCCCTTCACTTTTTGCCATATTCCCTTCTTTGTTCTTCTTTCCACTAATGGTTATTATTTTTTTTTTGTGCTTTGTGCCTTGATCTGCATGTATAATTTCCTTGTGTTGTTACTTTTGTTTTCTCTCTCCGCAGTTTCCAGTTCTTGATCTATCTATTTTTTTTTGTTAATTATTCTGTTTGTCTTGTTCCTTTCTTCGCTGAATCTGTTCTCTTCATGTGTATTCCTCATGCAATTCTTACATGCTTTTTGGCTTTTTGTTGTACTGCTTCTCTACATTTGTCGTTCCACCATCCCTTTCCTTTACATGTATAATAATTTAATGTAGCTTACTACCGAGAAAATGAATTCCCAAATAGCAATGTTTACTTTAGTTGGATGAAATTTGATAAATATGAAATAATTTTTGACAAAATTCAATTAAATTTCTTCTAAATTCAACAACTTGTTGAGAAATTCAAAGATTTTTTTTTAACTGAATATTGTTTTGTTGGCTAATATAATATATATAATTTATAAACTTGTGCCTAAGGACTTACAGTCCAATTGAGAGATATTTAAAAAGATGCATTTTTTTATAAATTGTAGTTGCATAATTTATGAAAACTTTTGAAAATTTGATTGCATTTTTTAAGGTCTTGAAAAATATCTTTATTAATTTATAAAAATTCAGAAGAAACTTTTGAAATATTTGGGTAACAAATGGAAATCACTGAAAATCAATAAAAAAATTGTTCATGTTTCATGATATTGTTCGAAAAAAAAAAAAAATCATTCCAAACCTTTAAAGTCCTGAAAAAATTGAAAGAAACATTTAAAAAAGCTTGAAAACTGGCGAACGTGTTTACAAAATCGATGAAAATCTATGAAAATCCATTAAACACTCCTAAAAAAACTTAGAAGTCCATGAAAATCTTCAATAATTAAGAAAAAATGCTTGCAATTTGTATGAAAATTTGAGAGCGAAATTATGAGAATCTTCGAAAAGTTATGACAACTATTGAAGGATGTTGAAATGTTTTTTGAAAAAAACTATGAAATTTTTTCATACAAATAAAAATTTAGAAAATACTATTTGAAATACTTAAAATTTCTTGCATTTATTTGAAAATTCATTAAAATAATTAAAAATTAAAAAAAAACCAATGGAATTTGACAAAAAATCATGAAAAAATCTGTTTTTTTTTTCTTAAAAAATGTATTAAATATTTCTTAAAAGTTGAAAATATTGGAAAAACTATTTTAGATTTGATGAAAATCTTTGAAAAAACCGATGAATATCTTGAAAATCCTTTGGACCTTCAGAAAAATTAGAAGCAACCGATAGAAGTTTTTCAAAATCCATTAAACATTCTGCAAATTTAATGTTTTTTTAAATCTATTAAAAATTCTAAAAGTTTTTGAAAAATCAAATCAAATCATGGAGATATATGCAATGCAATAAAATAACTAGGAAATGAATTTCTGTTTTTTAATATGTACACATCTTTTATTTAAATTAAGTCTAATTTATTTAATTTTCACAATTTTTATTAAATCTGGTATTACATTTTTTTTTCTTCATTTTTATCGCTTCAAAAATTTCAAATACTTTTTTGAGGTTACTTTAACAATAGATCAAAGATATTGATGAGTTTTTATGGATTTTAATGATTTCCATTCATTCTTCAAAGATTTTCAAAATAATTTCCTGAGTTTTGAACGAATTTTAATAAATTTCTCTCTTTTTTTTGGATTTGAAAATAATTCAATCGGTTTTGTAAAAATATTCAATAATTTTTTTTTTATAGATTCTCGAAAAGTTTTTGTCCTTATTTTTCAAGTTTTTAATTATTTTTATCGATTTTGCAAAAGATATACAACAATGTTCAATTAAACTTTGAAGATTTTTAACGTTGTTTCCAGGAGTTCCAAAGACATCCATTGATTTCTCAGAGGTACTCAAAGTTTATACTTGCATTTTTTTTAAATTCAAGAACAATCGTTAGCTTTTGAAGATTTTCAAACGTTGCTCTAGATATTTAAAGTTTACATGTGTTTTCAAGATTTTAGTGCATTTTTTTAAATTTAATTTTCATGGTTTTATTAAGTTTTTGATGATTTTTTTAAAGGCATTTCAATTCAATATCTTTGAACATATTCATAAGTTTTTCTTTAATAGTAATAAATTTTGAAGCTTATGATCTAAGTTTTTTTTCTAGACCCAATCCTGTTGTGTTAATAAGTTTAGTTTTATAAGAGTTAATTTTGGAGAAGCAATATAAGTATCAAGAGCATATCCCCCAAATAAATCTCTATTTTTAAATTTCTATTATGTTAATGTTCACACATTCATTACACTTCACATTATAAACCATAGCTCGATTATAATAAACTCTAATTCGTTGATTCATATTACTGGCAGAAGCTACTAGATGTAAAATGTTAGTATGTATGTGTGGTTAGTGCACTTTCATTTCTGGTCGAGAGAAGACGTTTCTCTGACACACGAAATTAATAGTCGGTCGTGATTTTCACTAGTTTTCGTGTTTGTGGTTTATCGCAGACATTTATGGTGGTGCGTGGTGATAATGTTATGCCAGGGGTTGTATCTGAGGTGCGGGAATTAGGGATCATGCTGCTGCAGGGTGCTAGCCACGCGCATTACTAGTACGGTGTATCTAATTACGCAATTCATGTTATATTAATTGTACGTTTGGGCATGTCGCAGAGGTCTCTTTGAGATGTCGGTAATTGTAATGAATTAGTGATTAACACCGGAACGAATTGCATAGTTCAATGCTAATGCTCTGTAATATTACACATATTCCGCGACCTTAAAATTCATAAACAAATTGATATCAATTGGTTGCTCATATTTATAAGAATTATTGATAAGCAATTTTGTTGTGTGTATAATACATACAACTTGTTGCGGTTCTATTTATTATTATCAGTAATAGAATGATTAAATGTATTATTCATTTAAATAACAATTGTGTTTATAGATCTATTTGTATTTTTTTTTTGATAACCATTTTTATTTAATAATAGTGAATGATCAATAACAATTAATTGAAAATAACAATGATGAGAAAATCATTGTTAATGTGTGCATGAAATGATAGAGGTAGACTACGTACTACATGAATGAATTGTATAGAAAAAAAAATAATGGAGCGTACCTGACTCGATACTAGTATAAGGAAGTTGACGAAGCAAAAGGAGTTTCTAATGATATGAAAGCCTGGAGTGAAATATAAATGCTTCTATAGATATATGTCTATTGCACAGGTATTCTGCCTACACCTTACATAAGTTAGGGTTAGCTTCTCACTAGGCAACCAAAAACAAAAACAGTTTTTTTTTAATCCACCTGGGGTTTCTGCCAGTATCCCATTTCTTTCCAAATCTTATTCCATCCTTCTTCTTCTTCTTATTAATTCCATTACCACCTTGTATGTTGTATTCATCAGTGATATCCCTATGTAGCTCTCCCCCTTCATTTTGCAACATGTCTTGTATATTGAAATTACCACACCTTCTTTTCACTCGTCAGGAACTTCCTCAACCCCTTTACCTATCTTGTTGATCAGCTCCAGATTTTTTTTCTTTCCATTCTCTGGTAACACTTTCTATGCCTGCGTCTTGATACCATCTTCCCCTGGTGCCTTGTTTCCTTTCATTCCCTCCAAGACTGACTCCAGCTCCCCCTCACTGAACAGAACCATAACGCTTTTCCATACTTCCCACATTACATTTTCTACCTCACCACCATCATCTTTGCATTTATTTTCCCATTATTCAACCTTTAGATTCTCTTCTGCTGCACCAGCCTTCTTTTTCTTTAGTAAATTCCACAACTTCTTCCCTACATTACAGTTTCCTAACTCTTCGATTCTTTCATTCAACGATTTTGTTCTTTTCTCATCGTAGATCACCTCAATCTTTCTTCTGGATTCCTCGTATTCACTTCATTCTACTACCCCGTTCTCCATTCC
This sequence comes from Sepedophilus sp. GC000190, assembly GCA_030264515.1. Taxonomy (NCBI): domain Eukaryota; kingdom Metazoa; phylum Arthropoda; class Insecta; order Coleoptera; family Staphylinidae; genus Sepedophilus; species Sepedophilus sp. GC000190. The sequence goes on along the minus strand of JARJED010277693.1, from coordinate 7,417 downwards.
TTCATTTTTTCCTCATCAACCTTTGTTTCTGTTTACATTCTACATCGAACCAACGCCCACGTCCTCCTCTCCCACACTTTTTCTTGACTTGACGTTCCCCCATTTTTGAGGTAAACTCTTTTATTGAACCCATCTGCCCCCACTCTATCTTTTCCATTTTTTTCTCTCATTACCTCTATATCCTTAGCAGACCATTCATACCCATATGATGCTTCAATTTTCTCTACTTCTGTAACTGTGATTATCGCAACTGGTCTGTGGTCTGAGATTTCCACCTCTTCTACCTCCATCTTCTTTACACCCTTCCTGTTCATATAATAGATTGTTTTGTCTTGTATCGCGAATGTTTGCCACGTTGATGGAAATATTCACATTGTGAACATTGGGATATCGTCTAAACGAGACATAACACTATTATTCTTTTTTATCAATCATTGTTGTTAACACTGTATTATATAATAATGCGATTTAAAAATCTCAGTCAGTAATAACATCAGTTTACAAATTAATGAATTAATGCATCCTGTGGATTCTTCATTGTCCTTTCTACTATATATTCCACATTTTGCATTCTAATTGCACCTCGCTCATAAAAGAATCATGAAAATTCCTTGGACCAATTCCAACGTGTTGGCGAACTTGCACACAGCAAAAAAATAAAATAGAACCTCTCCATTTCTCTCCCTTTTGGTCAAATTAGCATTGCAATAAAAAAAGTAAAAATCTGCATTCCGCTCATTGTCGAGTCATGATGGGGCACAAAGAAATATTTCATAGACGAAACGAAACGCCATTTAAATGCGCATCGCAGTTTAATTCAAATTCGAAATTGAATGCACGGAGAGAGAGGGGGTGGAAAATAAAAGGCACGTCGCGACGCCTGAAAGGATCGCTCTTTCGCCCCCCGCTCCACCTGTAAAAAAATCATCTGCGAAAAGTGAAGGGGGCGCGCTGCGCGCACAAAAGTCTGCAAAAGTGCAGAGGAGAGTACACAAAGCCCCATGTGCACACGCTCCGCCGTGTTCGCATTCCGATGTGTAGGGGATGAGATATCAATTGTGTCCCTCCGGTGGTGTATTCAGGTGTCATTTTTCGGCGGGGAGCTTTTTGTAGTACATTTGTGAGCAATTTTTTTCTGTGCAGTTGGGTGTAATAGGAGAGCAATGTCGTGTGTCATGTGATATCAAATTTTTGTTGCTACAGAGCATTTTATTTCATTTATACTGCTATATAGTTGTCAAACTAAATTTCTTCTTCTTACTCCATTGGGAGTTTCCTGCATTTTTCTGTGTTAATGTCGATACAAGGGATATTTGAAAAATTCAATCTTGAGGATTTTAGAGGCTTCTTAAAGTATTCTGATTATCTCAAAGATACATAGGATGCATCTGAAGATATACATTCACGGCCGCCCCATTGCTCAAGTACACAAATACAACTACTTACGAACAAGTGTCAAAAACAACAACGACCTCACTCAAGAAATAAGAATTAGGATCTAAAAAGCCCGTGCGGCATTCGTAAGCATGAAGCGCGTTTTCTGTAGTCATGACATAAACCTACAACTTAAATTGAGACTGGTTAGATGCTATGTCTTCTCCATACTGCTCTACGGGGTAGAAACATGGACACTGAATAAGAACCATACTAACAAACTAGAAGCATTCGAAATGTGGCGTATCATGGGTAGACAAAATTACCAATGACGAGATCCTCAGAAGAATGTATAAACAACGAGAAATCCTACTAACCATCAAAAGACGAAAAATGGAATACCGAGGCCACACTATCAGATGACAGAAATACCAACTGCTGCAGATGATCATGCAGGGAAAAATTCAAGGAAGGAGAAGTACAGGACGACGACGCACATCGTGGCTACGAAACTTGAGAGAGTGGTTCCAGTGTACTTCGACCGGACTATTCAGAGCAGCTGTTTCTAAAATAAGAATAGCAATGATGATTGCCAAACTTCGCAGCGGAGATGGCACATAAAGAAGAAAGAAGTCTGTGCAAAAGAATTTACAGGTGACCAGTTAAATTAGATGGAATATACTTGCCTACTGTTATAATATACAAAAAATACTGTTTTGTTCTTCTTCCCTAACATTTTAAGCTACAGCATGTTACGCCACTATATAGAGGTTGGTTTCTTTATTTGTCTTTTCATATAGTTATTTATCTTCCGAAGCTTCTTGTTTTCTTCGGTTGTTATGTTATATATTGTGAAATAGGACTCAGAAATATCTCGTGTGTATATGAAAATTAATGTAAAACTACAAGAAATTTGTTGACCTACATAAAATATTATGTAAAAAACTGATACGTATTTACTGACCATCAAATATTCTAAGAATAACTAATCTCGGTTGGAGCGTGCACTAATCGGACTATGTCATCGAGTGCTCATGCAAATGACAAACAATGTCGGAGATAACATTATTATTATTTCCATTGCATTTCACACGTGTTCGCCATAAAAATCTGTTTTAATTGAAGGCGCAGCAGCATAGGCGTTGCATGAATGAAAGCGAACGCTAACGAACGTTAATTTTCACGATTTTTTTATGCAACTGGAAAATGCATTCGCCTATAGCCGACACTTTATTACCAATGGAATATTTTATCGCGCGTCATTCAGATTATTGCGAGTGTCGTATTTGGCAAAAATATTATTATTTGCTTGTCTAGCATTGCTTGAGTCATTGATGGGATAATTTATCTATGCGGAGTTACATGTATATATAGCAAGGACATGTCGTGAGCCTGTAGACGGTTTTATCTACTAATATTTACTAATATTTTTAATCTCCCCTCAAAATATAAAAAAAATGTAAGAGACTACCTATATTGTCATCTTATTTTTTCATCTGTAATCTAAATAAATAGATATATTGAGTAATTTTATATTTCAAATCATTGTATCCTAATAGCAACTACAACAAACATGTATTTAAAACATTCAATTTATTTGAAGTGGCAATCAAATCATAATGAACTAAATAATTATCAGAATATCAAATTAGAAACAAATAAAAAATTAAAGTTATCAGTTGAAATATTCTAGAACTAAAAGAGACTTATGAATTCTCAAGTGAAGTTTGTAGGTCGGTACTATGGTATTACATCCGTTTGTAAATGAATATGCTTTATAACAATAAAATATTTCAATTAACGCATTAATTCCTTCTGAATAAAAATAAAGATAATACTTTTCATGTGATGGCGTATCCAGAAAATGTACAAGAGCAGCGCAGTCTTTGAAATAAAAATAATAACAAAATGAAAAATATTTTAAAAAGATAAAAATAGCATAACAAAGTCTACCCTTTTGTAATTCCCTTGATTCAGTTGTATACAAAATATCCTTGAAGATACGTCACTGTTTTTTGGTTGTCACATTCTATCATCCAAAAGATATCAAAGTTCAGTCAGTAGATATCTACGAAAGTTTGCAGGTTCCTGCAGTTTTCTAGAACCATGTAATGTAGAGGATTCGATATCATCTCGGATATCATTGATAAGTTTATTCGTAACGTCGTCATTACATGTCTCAAGAAAACGGCAGAAATCTGCCAGCCGCTTAAGCTTCAATTATTAAAATCCCAGATAGTTATGTAGATATTGTCTGTCGGTAAAATTAGGCTTAACCAAAGCAGCATAAACTAATTTCCAATGATGATAAATAACATTATAAACATGAGAGTCTGAAGCGAAACACAACATTCTAATCAATTAGAATAACATTGCTGACATAAGGTGTATTAGAAATTTTAATATATATTCATTTATATAGATAATTTAAGATAACGATAAAAAATAAAGCATGGTGCTTCCACTTCTAGATGTCAATATTTGACATATAGATTCTTAACTGGCGTGCCGCTGTACACGAGTGTGGCACGAGCTGCTGACTGAGTGCCAAGAAATTTCATGAGTTAAAAATAGTAGACGTTTCTAGAAGTAACACTAGTAGATTTTCCAGATACTTTTTTATAAAATAACGTTTGAAAGACATGTACATTGTACATCTAAAACATGCTGACAAGATTGGAAAAGAAATGCTTCTGAAATCTATGTGAAAAAACTTAATTAATATATTTTTTTTAAATACATCAAAATCAAAATTATTCAAAAATACATAATTTAATTATAATGGTCTATGTATACGGATCAGTTATAAGAAAAGTCCTTTTTTTGTAAAATTTCATTGATTTTTGTTTTAAATTTCGATAAAGCGCTAATAGGTTATTGAATTGTTAAAAATTAAATTGTTTAAAAAGTTATTTTTATTATTTTAAATATAATTTCATCAAAATATTTAGTATCTGTCAGATGTATTTACTCTTTCATCCAACTCCATCATTTTTATTCATTATTTCTCGCGTCTCTCCAAGAATTCATATATAAAAATTTAGTAATTTTTTTAAGTTCAATTTTATATTATTTCAATTTATTAGTAACTCATAATTTTTTTGTAGAATACCATTGAGATTTAGTTAATTCAATTTACATCATGATAAAAATCATTATTTGAATTTAACAAAATAGAAAAATCTTTGATTTAATTCAAATATTTTTTACAATTTGTATGAAATATCGTTGAAACAAATCGGTTTGTTTCGAAATTTCTGGAAAAATTTGTAAATTCTGTATATTTACTATACAAATCGACGCCTTTTTTTTAAATTGAAAAACATTTTCAAGAATTGAAGGAAGTACTCTAACTTGATGGTATTTTAAAATTTTATAAATACACATTTTTGTTTACATAAATTCTTCAATATTTTAACTAAAGTTCATTAAAAATCAAGACTGCTTCAAAATTAAAAAAAAAAAATTTTTATAAAAAAATCTTCAAATTGTCATAAGAAAATTAAAAACAAATTCATTTTTAAATTAAAAATACAAATTAATTGATTTTTTTTTAATTCAAATCATTTGATTTTTTTTTAAATTATGATTATTAACCAACCCGATTATAACTTTTATTAAATAAAAATTAATAGAATTTGTTTGCAGAAAATGTGGTTATTTTACCTGATAAGATCAGAACTTGAAAATGATTTACACTAGTTTTATTGAAAAGTCAATTTTCAGGAGCAAAGCTCCTTCTATTGGATTCAAAGTATGTAGTTAAAAAGAGTTAAAGTGTTCCAAAAGATATAGTGTGATTACGACTTATCTATGTAACATATAACGCATAACGTATTTTACAAATTATACGTTAAATGTTATTTGTTATATGTTTTGTTCCCACAGCACAAGAAAAATATCCTCATGTGCATGCAAATCCACCTCCCGGTGGTAGAAATGAAACGACCAAACCTAGGTCTGGTGAAAATAAACGGCCAATGGCCGTTTTTGGGTTTTGCGCCCAAAATATTCATATACTTTAATATATATACTTAACAATTATTTTGAATTTCAATATTAAAATAAATAAAATAATTAATAAATTTAAAATTTTATTTTTATTGTTGCAACACTATAAAACTATGTTAATATAATGCACATTTGCTGTGCTTAATAGAAATGCATGCTGAATATATAAAAAATGTTAATAAAAAAAACAATAAACTCTGTTAATATAAATGCAAGTTTCTTTAGTTTTGTTTTTAATGGATATTATGAAATCGATGATGTTACTACAGTTTGTTGTCACGTTTATATTACTATTCCTAGGATTTCAGCTATGTGCCTTTGTGCATATAGAATGCATTTATATATATATATAAGGTATGACTCTATCAATTAATGCAAGGTAGCAAGGAACAGCAAGAAGTAATTATCGGTGAAATTAGCAAAATAAGTTTCAACTTTTCGATTACATTTAATTGATATATGAATATTAAAGAAGACAATCAGTAAATATCACATTTTATACACAGTTACACCAAGAGTAATATCAAAACTTGAAGAAAAAATAGATTGTATAGTAGTTGCGATAATTGATTTTGTTTATTATTTCAATGCTATTTTGAATTAATTAAAAGTGAATTTAGAATTTTCCAATGGTATACCTATCTTTACTGTTTTTATTTTTTATGCAATTTCGTCGGTGATCATTCTAATTGAAATGTAGGAATAAATCAAACAAACCATTGCGAATTAAGTTTTTTTTTATATTTATTATAATTTGATATATCCTTAAAATATTTACCTACTTTTGAAAATACCATGTACACTTATTCCCACAATTTTTTGTATGAAAATATTAAATCAATATTAAAATTACAAAATTCCTGCGAATTACTTATCCGAACAATTACAATAATAGTTAGGTATCACTTGACTAACAATGGCGCCTATTTGTTAACAAATATTGAATTCACAATTGCTTGAAAATCTTGATTTGTTTGAGTGTTTTTATTTAAAAATAATTATGATGAATGATGGTACATGATATGAATATTTTAATACAAATATACTTTGTACTTATTAATGCATGATTTATGTTTTTTGTTTTGTTGATCAATACTTGCGCTAATCACCTTTGGCATAACGCCAAAAATAATGAAATCATGAATTTCAAAAGCAGAAGCAATATATTTACAGAAATAACAAATCCAGTTATTTGCATTCACCGAAAACCATCTTAATTCATAAATTTACATTTTCTATACAAACTTTGTTTATCCAATAATGTAACATTGGTTCTAATGCAATAACAGAAATTATATAAACATTTAATTTATAGTACTCCAAGCAGATATGACACGAATGTTTTTAAATTTTAGTTTCATCTGTACGTTCAGCAAAGTAAAAAAAAGTTGCTGCAACAGTTAATTGCCAACACGCGTTATGGCCGACAAACATTGAGGTTTATTTATCCAAAACTGCCGAGACTTGCATATTTTTGTATCTACAAACTGGCGACTATCTGCATTATAAACAACGAAGGAATTCAAGAAATATTAACGCCACTTTTCATGCGTAAATTAGTAGAACGAGGAAGTAAATTATTACGCAATTGATTGCACACTCCGCATGTTTATTTGCTTTTTTAATTGCAGTGCATTTCCTCTTCCGTTCAACAAGGGGAGAGAATTTGGTGCAGAACATCAATAAACTTTAATTTTTTATAATAAAATTTATCGATTAATTTAAGAATCAAAATTTAATTGTAATATCAATTTGTTTTTTGAGTAGTTAATAATTATTGGCATTATATCAATAAATTTGCAGTTATTTTAATTTTATTATACAGGGTGAGTCCGACTTGGCGTAACAAACTTAAATATCATATAGGGACGAGTTCAAAAGTTTATACTAACATATGTCATAATCTCTATAGTTAATGAACTACAAGAAGTCAAAGTTTTTCTAAAAAATAAAGTAAAAAATTAGTATCAAGTACTTTAAATACTTTTAAGGTTTTGATGACAGTTAATCATCTTACTGAATAGGTTGGTAT
>JARJED010277483.1:0-10640 GCA_030264515.1 Sepedophilus sp. GC000190 | reverse complement strand
ATCAAGAATATTTTATTGTTAATAGTATTTTTTTTAATTTTAAAAATCACTTGATTCCTAAGAATTTTAAGTAAAAGCGTATAAATTTCTTCTTTCTTATTCGATCAAAAATATTACTTTTTTTTTAAATTGTAGAAAATCATTTTATTTTTTTTATTTTCCTTAGATTTAAAATGTTTTTGTAAACAAAAAAAAAACACTTTTTAAATTTTGTTATTACGTGATTACATCAGTTTGTTTGAAATCGATGTTTTCTTGAATTTCTTAACTTTTTTTGTAATTGATGAATATATTCATTATTTATATAAAGCTTTCATTATATTTTTAATAACTAAATTTACATATTTTCTAAAAGAAATGGATATTTTTAATAAAATATTTGCATATATATGCACATATTTTATTATTTCTGTCGTGCATTTTTGCCGAAGTCTACTTATAAGGTAAGGTTGATGAAAATGTTTTGAATATTCGCTTTTATATCAATCGAAATAAAGATGATTCTATGATTTACTGCACAAAATTAATATTTTAAAAAAATCAACTGTTTAAAGATAAAATACTAATAATTATAATTCCGTGTCTTAAAACGCTTCTTAACTAAAACTTTTCCAAAATTTATAAAAAATGAAACAATTTTTTTAGGAAATCAAAAAGTTTGTAAATAAAATCTCGGATAGGAAAACTAGCAGTTTTTCAGAATTTCTTGAAACAAAAAATCAATATGATACATTGAAACTAAGAAAAAAATTTTTTTTTTTTGATAATCAAAAAATTATTTTATATAATTTGGGTAATTTAACGCCGTATGTTATCCGGCACAATGAAATTTACATGTATAATAATTTACGTATTTACCCACAGAGAAATGAATTAAATGCAAATTAAAAATTGAAGGGACTCGAACCACTGACCTTCAGCTTTTGCCGCTGTTACTCTAGCTCTGAGATACAGTAACAGCGGCAAAAGCTGGAGGTCGGAGCTTCGAGTCCCTTCTGAGATATTACATTTTTGATTTGCATTTAATTCGTTTCTCTGTAGGTAACTACGTAAATTATTATACATGTAAAAAATAATTTTGTTTTCAGTTTGAAAAATAATTTCTTTTTAAAAATTTCTTCAAAAGTGTTACAATTTTTTTAGAAACAATGTAATACATATTTTCCTTAAAAAATGTAACAATTTCGTTTCTTAAAAAAATAATTGCAAAGTTTTTAAAATCTACCAAGTTAATTTTGATGAAACTAATGTATTTGTCAAAATCATAATTTCCATTATATTTTATATAATTTTCAAAAACATCGAGTGATTTTATTTTGATTTTTCATTAAATGTCTTTAAGAATTTTGATTTTTAAAATAAAATTTAGTTACAAAATCGTCCAATTTCTATGAAATTTAATTTCATATCTGAAAACAGTGAGTTTTCATTTTAATTAAGTTTTACTCCAAGCTCTCCCTCTAAAATATCCCGCACCATCTCCTCGTGTCTCAATCTGTGTCCCACCATCCTGTCTTCCCTAGTCTTAATTGTATGCCATAGACTTATCTGTTGGTTAATAAAAAAAAGTGAACATTTTGATGAAGTCGAGTTGTATAGAGAAAGTAAAATAATTAAGAAAACTTGTATTCTTCTCTATTTATTTCTTTATTAAATTGATAAAGAAATAAATAGAGAAGAATACAAGTTTTCTTAATTAAAAAAAAGTGGTTGACTTTTGATCAAATATTTGTGTTAACTTTAGGAAATTAATTAATACTTATTATTGTTCTCATCCCTATCTAATATTGGTTTAGATGACATTTTTGACAATAAATATTTCTAAATAGAAATGACAATTTGATTACGTTAAGTAGCGTTTTTAAACTTCAAATTATGAATTTGAGTGGATATAGCATGTCAGTTTTATTGATTAGTTGCTATTTATATTGGAAAATAATATTATATACTTTGTATATATAATCCTCGCTTGTTCATGCTAAAACAGGTGTAAATTAAAACCCTTAACCTTAGAAGAGCAAATTACAAAGTAAGACGACTAGACCGGTTTCGCATACTGCATTTCCAAGCCTCTTAAGTCGTGAGAATGCAGTAAGGCGAAACCGATAGTCTACGACATATTTTGTAATTCGCTCTTCTAAAGGTTTAAATTTACACTCGTTTAACAAGATAATTTACTATAAGTGTGTCTTTAATACCTGTAATTTGAAGCAATATTAATTTAATTAATTAATTAATAAATACAAATTAAAGCTGAACTGACAAGGAGTATAACTCCGAAAAGAGATTATTAAGATGTCCGACTCGCTATAACATGGTGCCTTTGGAGTCTTCAGTTTTCAGTTTGTTTGTAACAATGCAAAAAGAGTTTCTGATTGCCGTAACACGTACAGAAATTCCTCAAATTGTTCAAAGTTTACACTAGTTGTATCCTACTGTAGATTATTTACACATGACCATACTATGCGTGTTTTTTTACTTTAATTTTAATAATAAATATGTATTTCTATGCATTGACAAATCAATAATCATAATTTTTGTAATGAAAATTTTATAAATATTCAACGAGGATATTTAAGTAAAACTCAATTAAATGTCCAGAAAATCATAGTGCAATTGAAATAAATTCCATGACAATTTGCAATGGTAAAACTCAATTTGTCAATAAAAATTTGAATAAATAGGTATATTCATTGCCAGATCAGTATCCGTTTTTCAGATTACAAAAAACAAAAATGTGCTGTTGCTAATTTTATATTTTGTTATTAAATAAGTCTTTTGTATATTCATAGAAATATTAATATAAAGTGACCAGATATACAGCATTAGGTTGTATTGAACAACGTTCATCGCGGACAATTGATCGATCTCAATTGATCGCCTGGAAAATTGATCGCAGGAAAATTGACCGCGCGACAATTGATCGCCAAACAACTTATATTGTCATAAATTACTTTTATAATCAATAATAATTATTAAAATTAAATTATTGCATAAAGTAAGTGGTATTAAAAAAATATTTTGTTTATTTTTAATATTTAAAATAGATACAATTGTACTTATCTTCAGAATTGAATGAATCTTCACTAAAAAACTTAATTTCTTAGCAAATTTTTGAAATAATAACAAAAAATAGATGAATTCATTTAAAACTTCACGAAAATCATCGAAATTAATTGAAAATAATAATAAAAAAATTGTAGAATTCGCTGAAAATCATTAAAAAAATATTCTAGAATTATTCAAAGCAAAATTCATAAAATTCAATGAAAGGTCATTCATTCTAATTAAATTATTAAAAGTCATTAAAAATCGCAAAAATAATGTTGATATTAATTGAAAACTCAGTAAAAAATCAAATAATTAATTTAAATTCATGAAAATCGTTGAATTTAATTAAAATCTCCTTAAAATGTAATAAATTTTATTATATTTTTGTAAAAGTTCCTTAATTTATAATAAAAATCATTGCTTTCATTAAATTCTGTTCAAATTAAAATGAAATTATTAAAATTTTGACGAAATTGATTAAAAGTTTGTTATTTTTTAAAATCGTCGTTAACTTTTATTGAATTTTTCATTAGATTTTGTTAAGTTATTGAAAAAAATTGTTTGAATTTTCATTAAATGGATTGATTTTTATACATTTTTTATTCAAAATTATTTGAATTTTCTGAAACATTTAACTGAATTTAATTGAATTAAATTATTGTTTTTTTTTTAAATTATATGAATGCATTTAAAATTCAGCGGGAATTATTAAAATTTATCCATAATTGTTGAAAAAAAATGTAATTAATCGTTCAAAATCCTTGAAATTTATTGTAAATCTTCCAAAGTCACAGAAAATCATTGAAATTAATTATATTGAAAATTATAATTATTTATTGATCATTTTTATTGAAAAAATAAAATGTTAAAAAAATATTGAATTTCATTGAAAATAGTTTATATTTATTAAATTAAATTAAAATTTTTAATAAGATTTATTAAAAATACGAAAATCATTAAAAATTTAAATTAATTGCACATTGTAAAATAAATTATCCGTATTTTGTTTTTATTTTATTTCACAGAATTTCTCTTTAGAATTTTTGAAATATTAACAACAACAAAATTTGATTCTAATTTTTAAAGATTTAATTTATTGTTAATAATTTTCGGAATGTTTTTGTATTTTATTGTAAAATTTTAATGATTTCTCGTTGTTTGAAAAGAATTTTAATGAATCTTAAACCAAATTTTATGTAAACTAAAAACAAAATGATTATTTCTTTAATGCAAAGATCTCAATTGAGGTGTCAAATGCAATAACCAGCAAAGTTCACAAAGAATTCACTGAAAATTATTAAAAAAATATTATAGAATTTTGAAAGCAATAAAATTCAATGAAAACTCATAAAAAATCGCAAAAAAAATGCTGATATTAATTGAAAAATCAGTGCAAAATCATTAAAAATCAAATCGTTAATTTAAATTGATAAAAATCGCTGAACTTAATTAAAATCTCATTAAAATGTAATCAATTATGTTATATTTTTGCAAAAATACCTTGATTTATAATAAAGATCATTGCTTTCATTAAATTCAGTTCAAATTAAGATGAAATTCTCAGAATTTTTACGAGATTGATTAAAAATTGTTTATTTTTTAAAATCGTCGTTAACTTTTATTGAATTTTTCATTAGATTTTGTTAGTTATTGAAAAAATTTGATAGAATTTTCATTAAATGGATTGATTTTTATACATTTTTTATTCAAAATTATTTGAATTTTCTGAAATATTACACTGAATTTCATTGAATTTAATTAAAAATTATTGAATTTTTTTGAAAATTATATTTATGCATTTAAAAATCAACGGGAATCATTAATATTTATCCATAATTGTTGAAAAAAAAAAAAATGAATTAATGAAATATTCAAAAATCGTTAAAAAATCCTTGAAATTTATTGTAAATCTTCCAAAGTCATATTGAAATTAATTATATTGAAAATTATAATCATTTATTGATCAATTTTATTGAAAAAATCGTTTATATTTACTAAATTTAACTGAAAATTTTAATAAAATTTATTAAAAATACGAAAATCATTAAAAATTTAAATTAATTGCACATTGTAAAATAAATTTTCCTTATTTTGTTTTTTATTTTATTTCATAGAATTTCTCTTTTGAATTGTTGAAATATTCACATCAACAAAATTTGATTGTAATTTTTAAATGTTTCATTTATTGTTAATAAATTTTGGAATTGTTTTCTTATGTTATTGCAAAATTGGTATTATTTTTAATGATTTCTCGTTGTTTGGAAAGAGTTTTAATGAATCTGAAACCCAATTTTATGAAAACTAAAAACAAAATCATGATTTTTTAAAAGCAAAGATCCAATTGAGGGCTCCAATGCAATAACCAGCTAAGTCCACTAAGACATATTGTTGAGGAGAGCCAAAAAACTGTTTAAACTACAAACAACAATTTATATTGCTATTTTGTTAATGCTTTTGTCTTATGATAGTTTTATTATGAAACTCTATTAAAATATCAGCCTTCTAAGTTTGAAAATGAAAAAAAAAATACGTCCGTGTTCGGCGAATGTTTCACTTTTAGACCTTAGAGGTTATTGCACGGGACAATACAGAATTTTATGCTCAACAAGAAATTATAAATAACTCATTTTCTCAACAACAAAAAATGGATTTGCCTGGTTATTGCATTGTACCTCTCAATTGTTATCGAAATTTTCCTGATATTTTCATGTATATTTATCAACTTCTAATGAATCAAATTTTTTTTCAATGTATCTATGTATTCAATTTTTTTACCCTTATGTCAATAAATACTTCCAATAACTATCTTCATTACAATGTTAAAAAATACTGCCAAACGTTGAAAATAAATATTAAAATAATATATTTTTAATTTTTTTGATTTTGATGGGAATCAGTTGTTTAGATTAATGTGCAATTAAAAATATTGGCAAACATTTTTTATAAATTTTTATATTATAGATATCACATAGTTATAATTATTATTTTATTTAATAAGTAAGAGATAACAATATGTGTAATTATTTATTTATTTACTACTAATATATTATGGCGATCAATTTTCTTGCGATCAATTTACCAAACGATCAATTTTCCTGCGATTAATTGTCCCGCGATCAAATTTCTGGCGATCAATAAACAAATAACTGCTGTTTAAGTATAACATTACTATTGTAAGTAAATACTATGGTCGAGTTATAAGTTCCCGAAACGTAAGTTGAGTGGCCTAGAGAAAGAGCGACTCTAAGTCTTTCTCTAGGTGGCTCAACTTGTATTGCGGGAACTATACAAATTCTAATTAAAAAATAATTTAAACAAGATTGTTACAACATTGCTTATATTATTTATTTAATTTTTGTCCAGCCTTGAGAGATGTATGATCTGATCACTTTATATTGGTACATATACCATACATTCATAACATTCTGTACATAGAGATGCCCGGCGCCTTCACCACAAATGTTGTCTAGCTGTAGAAATTGTTATTTTCAACATTTTCCTTTGAAATTAATTCTACAATTAGTTACATAATTAGCAATACTGTTAAAAATCAGTTTTTGAATTAAGTATCCATTAACTATTTTTTATGAGTTTGACTTAAGAAATTATGATGATTTTCAACACTTTTCAACGAATTTCGATTATTTCTAACCAGAACTCTTTTATTTTCGAATTTGATGTATTAATCTTTGAAAATCGATCAAATTTGTCCTTATGTGCCATTCCGCCTACATATCTAAATTTGCCTAGACAATGACCATATTGCTAAAGAGGTTTCGGATAAGTCCGCAATATTATTTAATTTCGGCTTTTTCCTAGTAAGCTGTATGCAAATTTAGGTGTTTCAAATGTACTATTGGCTAAGTCCGAATACATATACTTCGAGCTATTTTATCATACAATGCCAAACAAATTTATTGTCATATTTTATTGAAATGATTTAACTTATATGTATGACTTTCTACTTTTCAGTAATTGGACTTAAATTTGTGTTATACAGTGTGGCCTATTTATCTGAAGACATTGAAATAACTAGAAAACTACGCAGGTAATACATGTAACAAGTTTGATAAAAAAATATTGAGCAGATTTTGAGATACATAAGATAATGTCATGTGGTCAGATTCTGTTTTACAGCGCCATCTATCATGAATCGAAAAAAATGTTTCGAATTAAAGTTACATAATTTTAGTCGTATAATCCGAATCTGCAGTAAAAAAAACTGGAGTTCCCATTGAAGATTTGAAAGTAGCCCCCCGCCCCATCCCCAGTGGCGGGTGTGGGGGTCGAGTTTGGTATGATTTTATATCCCCCTTTCAGACCGAGAAATGTAATTATCCACTTTTTTTTTTGATCCGCTACGTAATAAAGATATTTCAATGTCTTCAGATAAATCGGCCACCCTGTATATGTACAATATTCGAACTTTACCTAAACTAAATTTTACAAGCTTTTTACAAGTTTGTTTAGGGAAGTCCGAAATTAAATAATATTTCGGAGTTTACAAAAACGTTTTAGCAATGCGGACATTGCCTAGGTCTGCCAGCCGATAAACGAATTTTTAACTAAAAAATGGTGGATGCGCCGGGTATAACTATATACAGAATTTTATGAATATACGGTATATTATTCAGATTTAGGTATTAATTTATTAGTGATTAAAGAAAAATTTGTAATGCGAAAACAAGAACAAACTACTGCCTAGAAAGTCGTGATAGAAGGTTCGGTTGGAAAATAGAATTATGTTGTATGTAAAGGATGCAATTCTGATAAAATAATTGTCGAAAATATGTCCACTGTTTTATGACGAGCGCAAAGCGCGCCACAGCATGAAGTCTCGCTCACGACTAATACGTTGGGGAGTAAACAAACAGCACTGACTCGTTCTGCTTCTGATTTGAATATGATGTGGGGCTCTTCCACGAAACGCACGTATTGTGTTTGAATATGTTCATAGATACAATCTTTAAAGACCGTAATGAAGTTTAGTTTAGTTAGTAAAAGCGTAGTTTTATAACTTAGTTATAGAATTTAAAATAGAGATAGTGTTGGATAGAATGTGGTGTAAGTATAACCAGTTGAGAACCCCGTGTTTATACGGATGAATATAAAATACAGGCATTACCGAAAGGGGCTACAACACAAAAAATAGGCCGATGTATACTGTATATATAGACGAATTTTCCTAATGAACTAATGTAATAATGAAAAAGAACATGCTCCGTCTAGAGCCCATTCGCAGCTGCCGTTCACTCAAAACTCAGACAGACAAGCAGACAAGGGCAAGTTTTATGTGCGACATGCGTAGGGTTGCAGGGATGCTGAATATCCGCATCGTATGGGAGAGCGGGTACTCACTTGGTACTGTTGAATGGGAAACACCAGTCCAGGCTGCTGAAGCGCCGCCGCCCCTGGAGCCGCCATTTGCTGCGGCGTAGTGGGGATCTGGGGCTGTCCCGGTATGCCCTGCCAAGTGGCCGGCACCTGCATACCCATTCTGCTGAATACGAAAAACGTGGTCAAAGATACCACGCCTGGAGGAAAAAGGATAATAAAAAGACTTACCCCATGTAGGATTGCTGGTACCCCGCGAATTGTCCGTAGGTATAGCCCTGCATGCCCTGCAAGAACTGGCCCTGCATCTGGGCCGCGGCGGTCGTTGGGAAGCTCTGCGGGTACCAGTATCCCAGTTGTTGGCCGTAGGCCCCGTACGGATATTGGGTGCTGGTCAAAGCCTAAGAAGTAAATATGAAACTTAACTATAGCAATGGTTTTTAATGAATATTCATTACCTGTCCAGCCACCGGGGCATTATTTGGATCACCCGATTCCTTACCCCACGAGCATTTAACTACTTGCCCGTTTATGTCAGTGTTGTGTACAGCTACTATAGCATGAGTTGCAGATTCTTTCGTTGAAAAACTGAAAATAAAACATAAAACCATTAATAATTTATTTGTAAAATAAAATTTCATTAAAACTCATTGATAACACTGGCGAACATAATTTTAATTGAGTTAGATCTAAGACTTGTTTCTTAGTAAAGGGTACCCCGGGTTAAGATGGCCAAAATGCCCTAAATGATGAATGTTGAAATTGACCTGATAAAATAGTTACATGAGCATAAAAAAATCACTTAATCACCCATGTGGTACCTAGTCGCTCCCCAGGGTAAAACACCTCATTTTTCACATTTTTTTTCAGAAAAATGGACTTAGCCGAAAAATCTTTTAGCTCTAAATTATTTGTTTCGGAGGGCCAATGACCTCGAATGACCTTGACATATTTTTTTCTCATTCACATATAGGTTTCTACGGCCGTGATTTTTCTCAGATTTTTTGGCAGACTCATTTTTTTTTTTGAAAATAATAAAATGTGAAAAATGAGTTTTTTTTACCCTTGGGAGCGACTAGGGACCATATGGGTGGTTCAGGCCATACCCATCTGATTTTTTATGCTCAAGTAACTATTTGACAGGTCAATTTAAATATTCATGATTTAGGGCATATTGGCCATCGTAACCCGGGTACCCTTTGATTGAAATATCATTAGTTTTTGCCCATCACGTCAAGTTTTTGTTCTAGTTTTGGTCAAATTATAGATTTAATTTTGGGGAACCATAAGACAAATTGACTTCTTCATGTCGTGTAGAAATAGCATTTTTTTAATTGTAAACAAATTGTTAATAACAGAAAAACTTGATTGACTTCTGAAAACACAGAGAAGTTACTTGTTGGCAGCGTACTTAAAATAATGAATAATGTTTTTATTTTATTTTAATTTTATTTTGCTGTTTTTTACTTTATTTTGCCCTTTCCTTTATTTTTTTTAAATTTAGCATGCCTTTTTTGAGGTTTTATTTTGTTTAACTTTCCTTGTTCTACTTATTATTATACTGCCCCTGATAATACAAGGGAAGTGATGTTGTACGGTGCGGAAGTATATGGAATGTATGAAATAGAGGGAATTGAAAATGAACACAGATGGGTTTTGAAAAGTTTACTAGGGTAAAAAGATCAACGCTGGAATACATGGTATTTCAGAAAACAAATCATGCATATGTGATGGGAAGCAAAGAAAAAGGAGTTAGTAAAGGGCAGTAAAATTTGAGTAGTATATGTGGAGGATGACATACGAAAGTTCGGATAAAGAGGTGTGGAGTGAGATGAAGAGGAATGGAAGAGTAAGTAGGGAGGGGAGATGGAGAAGCAAGAAAAGGCAGGAATGTAGGCGGTGTTGGTGGAATGGAATATGAGGCAGGGAGGCAGGGTAGAGGAGGAGATGGAAATGAGATTGGAGGAGAGTAGATCCTGGACCAAAATCCCATAAGGATTTACATAGTGTTCTGAAAACTGCTAACGACATTTTTGCATATTTTTAAGCCCCGTCCATCATCAAGTTCTAGAATTGATAATACGGATAACATAGACCTGTCACAGACCTGTTAGTGCTATCACAAACCGGTAACAAATATGTCACAGTACCCGTCAAAGACCTGATAAAAACCTGTTAGATCGGTCTCAGTGCTGTGGCGGGTACTGTGATATATCTATTAAGGTCTGTGATAGAGCTAACAAGTTTTTAATAGG
>JARJED010277411.1:0-10036 GCA_030264515.1 Sepedophilus sp. GC000190 | reverse complement strand
TAATTGTATCATGTCTCACTGCGAACTACTCGACAATATTGAATTAATCCTTGCATTATATTTGCACATTGGGTGACGATAAATGTTGTACTTATCACATCGAGGCTTAAAGGACACTCATCAATCATTTAAATTTAATACTGTTATTTATATCGAGTACTTATAATTTTTATATATTTTTTTTATTTTATCAAAAATATAGATTAAGATTACAAATGTGCCCCAAGGACGTATTCAGTATAGTAATTGAAGAACTGTAGAAATGAACTAGTACAGTCAAAAATATAATATTTTTACTAGAGCAATCTTAAAATATCAAATTCTCATGCGTAGAGCACAAATAAAATTAACGTTTTAGGTGAAATCTTATAGAACACACATTATATTACTTATAACTAATTTTATATCATGTTATACCTAGTAGGTAAGAATATCAACTACAAAATTGTGTTATTATCAGATTCATTTTCCGAGATCTTCAAAAGTAAACAAGAATTATTTCTAATCAACGAAAAATATGATTTCCACTATCGGAATTTAATACCACTGGACGTTTCTGTTTCTTGCAATTAAGGATTAGCTTTTCAGCCGTGCTTATGAATCCGTATAGTTGAGATAAGTATCTGAAACTTCATGTTTATTTTCTGTTAGAAATATTAAAATAGTTTAATATTTCGCAAAAATAACACGTGTTTAATAAATTGAATATTTTACTTCTTGAACATAACGTACCTATTAACTTAATGTCTATTAAAGAAAAGAAAACAAATTTTACAAAGCTCCTTGAAGGTTAGACAGGATTGAAAAACTTTAAAGGGCATTTTAATGGATGAGAGATGTATATGTACAAAAAAAAGCGGGGGGAGGGGGGGGGGGATATTAAAATATGAAAAAGGGAAATTGTGTGAATTGTAGGTAATTATTATTAGTATGATTAGTGCTTTTTTATGATGGTTATATTTTTGTAATTAGAAATTTTTAAGGACGAAATGATGACAGGTTATATTAATTAATTATTGCTTCGTATGTTGGAAAAATCGCCGCGAGGTATAATTAGTAATCGTGGATGTAGCTAGTGCGCGGGTTTTCCGCCGGGCAGGCAGCGCCAGAGTTGGTGGGGTTGCGCTCCTCCCGCCAGGCACAGCGGAGCCACGCCATTGGGAATAGGGTAAGATGGCAGGCGTTGCTGTCAATCAAGGATGTGGTGGGGATATTTTCGAAGAATAGAGTCCTGCGTTCGTGGAGAGTCATAACATTGAGTCACGCCGGCGAGTGCGGAGGTGATTGTTAAAAGTGTGTCCGTGTGTAAAGTGTTAAGTGAAAGCCAGCAAGCTGTTCGCGCCGACGGAAGACATGTTGACGATGGAAACGGACCTCAAGGGAGGTAGCCTGCACGCTACCATGCCGCCCCATCATGGGTTACAATCTTACGGTTCATTGAGCGCGCTGGGCCAGGGGCCCATGCAGCACATGGGGCAGCATCCCCATCAGCTGCACCATCAACCGCCGGCTCCGCAGCTTCATCACCAGCACCATCAGGCGCAGAGCCATCATCAGCAGCATCAGACGAGCCAGCAGCACCAGAGTCAGCATAACGCGCCGCCTAATAACAACAATTCGAGCAGTAAGAATCAAAATTTGGAGAGGGTGAAGAGGCCGATGAATGCGTTTATGGTGTGGTCTCGCGGTCAGAGGAGGAAGATGGCACAGGAAAATCCGAAGATGCACAATTCGGAAATTTCGAAACGCTTAGGTGCCGAATGGAAATTGCTCAGTGAAACTGAAAAGAGGCCTTTTATCGATGAAGCGAAGAGGTTGAGGGCCGTGCACATGAAGGAGCACCCTGATTACAAGTATAGACCCAGACGTAAAACGAAGACGCTTCTGAAGAAGGATAAGTACCCATTGGGGTCTTCAGGGTTGTTACCGTCGTCGGATTCCGTGCGATCGGCGGCGTCGGCCGTGCAGCAAGTTTCCGCTAGGGATATGTACCAAATGCCTAATGGTTACATGCCCAATGGGTACATGATGCATGATCCCAGCGCGTACCAGCAGCAGTACGGCGGAAATTACGCAAGATACGATATGGGGCAAATGCAGCATAGTGCATACATGAATGGTGGTTATGGGGGTTACGGTGGTACGGTTCCTAATAGTGCCGGATCTCCCTATGGCATGCAGCAGGCCGGATCTTCACATAGTCCCTCAGGTTCCAGCATCAAATCGGAACCGGTGTCGCCGAGCTCGGGGCTACACACGCCGACGCCCGGCGGCATCAAAAGGGAATACAGCGGCCAACCCCAGCAGCAACAGGGCGACCTCCGCCAAATGATCTCCATGTACCTGCCCACGGATGCTACACAACACATGCAGCAATATAGTGCATCCCCCGACCCATTGGGGCCCGGACCTTTAGCGCCGTTAGCGCACATGTGAGAACCGCTATTTGCGGCACCGGAGCTGGACGTGCCGCCCCTGTGAACGTGTAAATATTAATGTTAAAACTCTTATCCTTTTATACCATACGTCTGACTACAACATTTTTGTTTGTTGATACTCCACCACATTGATACGTTATTTGGTTCTTCCAACCAAAACAATAACTTGGACGATATTTTAATTATCGCCGCCGATTTATGATATTCCATCGCCACGATTTATTAAAAAAAATAAATCAAAATTTTTATATCAAACCCAAAAAACATAAAAAACACATTAAATCGTGTCGATGCCGAATATCCAGAAAGCTCGACGGCGATAAATAGAACATCAATAAATCACCAACCACCAAATCAAATAAAACAACAAAACATATTAATTATTTCGTGTATATATTTAAATTTTAAAACGCGTTTGTATTATAGAAGAAATTTATATTCATTTTCGTGTAGTGTTTCTTTTATTTTGAGCGGCGAGCGTGCACGGTTTGACCACCCCCTCACTAAAACATTCCAGAAAACGAAAATCCACGCACCCCCGCCGCTCCAAAAATAAAAAAAGCCCGATAATGCTTGATCTAAAAAATATGAAAAAAAAACCGATACCTGAAAATCTAAAGAAAAGGGTTGAGTACCAAAAAAACTTTTTTTGTACATATTATAAAAAAAAATCACTAAAAATTAAAATGCTCGACGCAATGCGTGTTGTCGCGTTATTTTAATTTAAATTGGCAAAGTTCCCAGTGTTTTTATTTTTAATCTATCCTATGAATATAAAAAAAGAAAAAAACAACTGTGTAAGCTTACTTTTTACACTATTATTTATTATTTTTTTATATATACTTCCTCTATTTTTTTAATTTTTGTTTCGTTTTTAATAAATACCATTGTACAATATGCATTGTTTAGAACATTTTTGTTTATGAATGAGGCGAGAGAGGAATACACACACATAAAAAAATAAACACAGAGAAATTTTATAACACGTCACGCCCACGATCGAATCATTTTCTTTTTGTGAAGTTCAAAATTTTCGGGCTTTCGCGGGCCGAATCGGAGTTTTCGTTTTAGAAAATGTTTAATGAAAATAATGGCGCTATTAATTATGTTTGTTAAATGTTGTTTATATTATTGATATCTTTTGAGCCATTTTTTTTGTTTGTTGGTTTTATGTGAGATAGATCTGATTCGTTCGCGGGAGCGGCGCGTGGCGCGATGCAATTTTTAAGAAAAATGATGAAAAAAAATATCACAAGCTTTGTACATAAATATATTTAAGTTTTTTTCAATGTACAGTGTGTTTACATTAGTCAATGGAACGAAAAATGTGAATATATGAGATTGAGAAGTTATATTTATTGTAGTTTTATTATTATGTGATGTTTTCTTTATTTTACAGCAAACCCTAATTACTACCTACGATTTTCATAAAAATCAACGTTGAAAATTGTTTTTCGGACATATAAAACAGAAGTTGAATTTACGAAAATCTACGCTGAACAATGATATAAATTTAGTTAAACATACATATAACTAAATAATAATAAACCTAGATTAGATTATTGTTCATAAGTACCTAGTCAGAGATGTGCACGATGGGGTAATACGGAGTATGTATCTAAACAGTCCT
Source organism: Sepedophilus sp. GC000190 (assembly GCA_030264515.1). NCBI lineage: Eukaryota > Metazoa > Arthropoda > Insecta > Coleoptera > Staphylinidae > Sepedophilus > Sepedophilus sp. GC000190. Next base: position 5,968 of record JARJED010277411.1, on the reverse strand, counting down.
AGGATTCATGACTGTGAGAAAAAGAAATGTCTATAATGAAAACAAATTGTTGACAATTTGAACTTTTTTTTCATATAATGAAATATGAAGTGAAAATGTAGCCTATCCCATAATCAGGAATTTATCAAAATCTCGCTAAATTTCAGTTTTCCACTGATATTTCTTGTTACATGTTAAATCAAGAAACAGTATCTATTAAATTATATTTGGCATCTATCGATATATGCATTGCGATAAAATAGCCTTGTTGAACATAATTTGAAACGAATTATTTACAACATTAATAACTATATTTCACTTTCTGACTTTGCACTGAATACCTCATATAGAAATTTAATTAATTGATTTTGAAACTTAATTTTTAAATGAAGAAACATTTTTCAACAAGAAAACGGATTCAATAATTATAGTTTATAACAATTAGTGCTCATATGAAATTAACACAACTCATTACATTAATTTCGCAACATACAGTTGTACAAAAAAGTGTACATACTCTCCTCAAAAATAACATTTTATTACTCGACAATATTGAATTAATCCTTGCATTATATTTGCACATTGAGTGACGATAAATGTTGTATTTATCACATCGAGGCTTAAAGGATACTCTTCAATCATTAATTCAATACTGTTATGTATGTCAAGTACCATTTTTTTTATTTTATAAAAAATATAGATTAAGATTAAATTTTTATTTCATTAATTTCGCAACATACAGTTGTACAAAAAAGTGAATATTCTCTCCTCAAAACTAACATTTTACAAAAAACAAGAAATATATTTTAAAATTAACTTAAGAAAAATATAGTAACCAAATACATAAATGTATATTTTTACTATTGATTGTTTTTTAAAGTTTATTTTAAAATGTATTACTTGGTTTTTGAAAGAGGTATGTATACTTTTTTCTATAACTGTATGTAGATATTTACCTATACAGTATAAATGTATTTATTTTGATTATATTTATCTATTGTATATATTTAAACTAAATTAATTTTATAATAAATGGAATATTCTGCGTACTTCATATAATATAGTTTCAGGAAATATTTAATGCTTCATTTGAATATATTATTTTTATTCATCCTAGAGAAGTATGCAATGCATTACAAAATAGAAAATGTATCAATACAACATTAGCATTAAAAAATGTGAAACAATAACTTGTTTTACTTAAATACAAAGAAATTTCGTAATAGAAACTTTTTTTTCAATAACCAATTTATAGTGTAACATAGAAATAAAGTTTAATTTATTTAATTCCAATTATTTTCTGACTATGACTACAAAATTTATATTTAGATATTTTGATATTACATATATACATTTGTATATATGTATTTACAACAACCAATTCTTTTTCAATTAGAAATCAAAATTTTTACCTTTACGTACTTATTTTACACAAATATATTTTAATTATAAAATAGCTGTATTAAATATATTGAATTAATCATTTTATTAAAAACTAGTTTGTTATAAATAATATCGTTAATCTATTCTATATTTGTATATTTTTTTATTAGATTAATAGTTCCTTGTATACACACAATATAAATATTGTATTTTCTATTTAAAAACCTATCAGAAGAATGAATTAAAATTATTAAAATGTCAGTGTTTCGAACATATTTTATTTTAAAACTAGATAATTAAAATAACAATGTTTGCCATTTCAAATCTAAATATGATTGTTCTAAACGTTAAACGACAGAATATAATCTTAGTAATGTAATATTAAATAAAAATCTGATTTGGCCATCCCCATGACATTATCATACGCATTAGAATATAAATTGAATAAAAAAAGACTGCAAAAATCGAAATATAAATTTACTGAAAATTGATAAAGTGGTTAATATTAATTAAAATTTATTGAAAAATCAATTAAAAATAAATAAAAAAATTTATCAAAATTAACTAATTTGTGAAAAATTTCAAAACGATTTTATAACTTTATTGAAATGCATTCAAAAATCATAGAAAATCATTGAAATTACTGAAACTACGTGAAAAAGAAATGTTAATGATCTAGTGAAATAATCTGAAAAAATATTGAAAGTCATCAGAATTACAAAAATAAAAAAAATCATCAAATTCATTGAAAACTGTTGAAATATAGGAAAATTAAAAATATCGAAAATTCTTTAAAAAATTCGTATTTTTTTAATATAATAAAAACTGTTGAAAATCAGTTGCTTTGGGTTAGTTGTTTGATGCATCGTTTCAGTCTCCGCGTTTACAATACAAATTACATAGCAGAAACACGAGTAAGCGTTAACTATATTATAAATTGTTCTGCCAATAATTTATTTTTGAACCGATTTTTGATTTCTAGGTTTTATTTTGTAGTTAAAGCACACAATTACATTTAAAAAATAATCACAGATCTAATTCAATATTTTTTAATACGTTATGCGTAGACGAAATAAAGTGTTTTCATTAAAATTGCTTCTATAGGTTGGTGAATTGTTTTTCATTAGTTTTATATCAAACCAACTGCTTTAGTTAAGCGAAAATAGCAATAAAAAAATTCTTAGTCGCTTGTAATAATATTAAGAATTTGCAATTACTACTGATATTTCTATATATAATATGTACGATGTAGATATAGAAGAGTCGTTCGATTCATTGGAATCACCGGAGAGTGATGAGCTCAGTGATACAGAAATAACGGCACTTGATGGGCAAAATATTGGGAAAAAGTCTGCAAATATGAAAAAACAAGCTACGAGTAAGTTATTAAAATTATTTTTATATTGATTTCTATTTTAAAATATGTATGCAAAATTTCGATAGTTCTGAAATTAATTTTAAATTTTGAAACTCAAAAAAATCGACTGAAATGTTAAAATTTATTTACACAAATTCTTAAAAAAAATCATATTTTTAAATCAGAAAAATCTTTGAAAGTTCATTATTATGTTTAAAAATATGAATAGGAAAGTGTGAAAATCCCGAAAAGAATGCCTTGATTAAAAAAAATTACACAATTTTTCATTATCATACGTTGATGTTTTGTTGTTGTTGTTGTTGTTATAGGTCAGGATTGGAAAAATTTATATTATTTGGATGATAAAAATGCTGACGAAAAAGGTATACGTACAAATATATATGTGTGCAAATCATCATTTTGATATTTCTTTTATAGTTGACTTATGCTTACAATTTTATGAGGACAATATCAATTTCAACTCGCGCATCAATAAAAAAATGGATAAGAAATGTAGAAAAATATTGACGAGAGCATCTATTCCCGTTCCACAAAGGGGAACTAGTGGTATGGAATCTGATAAGCCGCTTCGTGTAAATAACCAGAATCCCGATTTTACATACATCAATGATGTACGTGCAGACTTGTATCCGAATAAGGATTATATGAATCTGCCTGATAGTTTTGCAAACCAAAATAGATTTTATAGGGGACAAGGTAATGATAATATGGGTGATTACAAAATACCAGTGATTCAAATGGAGCGAGTTAGTAATATAGGCTTTCCCAGAACACCATATGGCCAATCAATACTTACAGAAGCGTTGCCAGAATATCGTCCATTGATCAGGGGACGAAATGATAATATGGGTGATTCCAGAACACAACATAAAAATGGAAAGTGGAATCAGTATCCTCTATTGCGCAAGAAACCAACTAATAATATGGCTGGTGGCAGAATACAACAAGAATCTAGAATGGGGCAAAATAGTATTATGGGTAATTCCAGAAAGTCACTTCAACTACCAGGACAACCTATCAATATGGACGATAAGTTGCTCGACTATCCTCCTTCTCCATTTATCAGGGGACAAAATAAAAATATGGATGATCCTAGGATGCTCAGTGAGCAATCAATGCTCAAAGAAAAGCTGCCTACGTTAACCAGGGAACGAAATAATAATATGGGTGACCGCAGAACACCAAAAGAAATCCGCATGAATGATATCAGAATGCCCTATGACCAACCAATATTTGGAGGACAACAAGGACCAAATCGTAATATGGGACAAGAGAGTATTATGGGCGATACCAGAAATCCATACGACCAACCAATACTTGGAGAACAGCAGAACAATATGGGTATTTCCAATTTCTTGCCAATTAAAAATATTGCATCCAATATGAATAATAAATTTGATAGATGGCAACGAACTCACGCACCACAGTATGTAGATAATCGTTATCAACCAAGTGAGAGTAACAATTTTGAAAATCTCATTCCAAATTTTGCACGGCAAGCCATTGATCCTAATTATAATTTACAAAATAATTTCCGCAAAAATCGTTTTGATTTATATGAAGATAATAACTATGGAAATTCTCTTGACATTAACTTTCGTAAAGGTAATCATCGCTTTATCAATAACCCATATCGTAAAAATCCTTATGCCTCATATTACAATAATAACTATCAAAAACCTTTTACCGTTGATAATATTGGATTTAACACTTTAAATTCTAATTATAGAAGTCCTCCATATATTTATAATAATGTTGACTTTGATGGTAATCAAAATAATAATTATAGAAGACGTGCTAACGCTGACTTCAACTTTGAAAACTTTGATAAGGGCCACGCTAAATATCCGTACCATAACGGCAGTCTTGACTCAATTGAAAATGATAATAATAATAGAAGAGAATTTCCTACATCCAATGATGAGTTTAACATTTATAATCCATATAATTGGCACAATAATTACAATGGGAACTATAGGAGAAGTGACATTGTATCTACCACGAAAAAAATTGAAGCCATGCAAGATACAGATTTGGTGAATGCGATAGATATAAGGAAAGGAATCACAACAAATACTGTCGGAGAAAAAGAGAATGTTGAGAATGATACAAAAGTGGACACAGAAAAAGCTACAGGAGAGAAGATATAATTAATTTAAGAAAAAAAACTTACTTTCTAAATAAACTGCTTCCAAATCTTTGTTATATGTTATTCGTACTGGTAAACGATCCAAATAGTTGTTGCGAACGTCGAATATTTTCAGTCTTTTCATTGTGTTGAAAAGGTTATCAGAAAACCTCTTTAAAGTCGTATTATTAATTGTTAAGTACTGAAAAAAATATTATTTGCACATTTTATAAAATTAATTCCTGATCTAAAATAATAATTTTTTGCTATGTGTTTGGTTTTAAAAGTCAAAACTCGACTCTTTTATTGTAATATTCTCTATGTTCAGGCGTTTTCTTGTAATCGAAAAAAAATTGTTTTCATCGAAAGAAAAAGAAAATTAAATCCTTACCTTTATATTGTTACGTAAAATTGGTCCTATCAGCAAATATGAGAAATTACTGAATGTAACAGTTACATTTTCAACGTCCGGCACTCTCTTAACAATGTTGCTGAGGGACAATTTGATTTCATCGTAATAGCAAAGATGCACGTGCCTGGTGTTCTTGTATGTGCCATTTATGTCACCTCTGCATGAGAGAATCGTCGAGGTGTCATCGTAGATGCAGCCTTCGAGATCGGGACAAGCTTGCAATGTAATCAGAATTTGCTCGAACAAGCAGAAGCTGAAAATACATTAAAATAATTAATCAAATTACAAATTTCACTAGGATTTATTAATTTTTTATAGAAAATTTGAATTAATTTAGGAAATTTTGAAGCAAATCGACGAGTTTTTATGACTATATATATGAAACAACGCAGCAGGCTTCGCTGCTGCGTCCGTCAGAATCAAGTCATCGCTGAGCAACAGAATTGAAACAATAATAACAATGTCATTTTTCGTCGTGTAAAATTGTACCAATATACCGTCGTTTTTCCGTATTGTCTTGTATTAAAATTAACGTGTTATTGTTCTGTTTTTAGTAAGAGTTTTGAGTTCTGAGTTTATTGAGTTCGGTCGAATAAAACCTGTTATCAGTTTGTTGCGTTTCGTTATTATTTAATATGTATAATGCCCAAACCCTGGACATGGCCTATGCCGACACAGGTGTTGGGAG
>JARJED010277070.1:0-12836 GCA_030264515.1 Sepedophilus sp. GC000190 | reverse complement strand
GTTTATTTCGACCAGACCTAGGTTTGGTCGTTTCGTTTTCGACCAAAGCCCGAAATACAACTCGTTTTCGTGCTTGGAGAGCCTGTAGCACGAATATTTCAACGAAATGTGCACTTTTCTCACATACATATCCTCAAATAAGAATTAAAAATACATGGAAATTCGACCACCCCCGCTGCTCCAATCCATGTAACACAAGAAAATTATTCTCTTGCAAATTCAAAACCTCAACATACACACTGATTGGTTTGGAATATTTGTGATACAGACTCTCCTACCCCGAAAACGAGTTGTATTTCTGGCTTTGGTCGAAAACGGAACGACCAAACCTAGGTTTGGTCGAAATAAACGGCCAATGGCCGTTTTCGGGCTTTGCGCCCAGCATAAACATTATGTATGCGTACATACGTTAAGAATTTTGAATGTTGTCTCGAAAATTTATCACATAAATTTGTTAAAATTATATAAAAATATGTTTACAAAAAATTACATCACATCGTTGCTTCAATTGTTTGTGGATTACTTAGTTAATTTTTTTCACTTGATGAAAATATTGAATATTTTCTTCAAAAAACTTAAAGCTTTGAATAACTTCTTTAAACAAACAAAATATCATAAACATTTTCATCTTTAATAAAAATTAAATAACAGTTCTGATAGAGCTTCAAATTTTTTACAAAATTTCATTCATATTTTAGGAACATTTTTTCTTCTTCAAGTTTTAATAAAAAAATATACACAAATTAGTTTTTTAAGTCAATAAACTTTTTATATAAATTATGATTTGATTTTTTGAAAAAAAAAGCATGATTTTTATTCAACCTGCAAAATACTATTTGTAAAACACGTAGAATAATTAATTTTTATTATTTTTTTGTAGAAATTATTATTTTTATATTACATATTTGTGAATATTTTTGAATTCCTTGGAAAATCATTGAATTTTTATAACATTTCTTGAATTGTTTTAAAGCTAATTTAAGTTATTTTTTTAAATTTTAGCAGAATAACAATTATTTAAAACTCGTTGATTTTTTTTAGAAATAATTGAATTCTTCTAAACTTTCTTTTGGATTTATAAGAAAAAAATGGTTGAATTTTTAATTTTTTTTACATTTACAACATTTCTAGCTACCAATGAACCATTATTAAATTTCTACAAAAATCGCCAACTTTTAGTGCATTTTTTTAAAGATGTCCCTAATTTGATTTTGTTTGATAAATCTTTCATTAAATCGTGGCAAAATTTTATTTAATTTTCGTGAAAATAGTTCAATTCTAGTGAATTTTTATTGAATTAGCTATTGTAAGTTTAATAGAATTTCTACACAAAATGGTTTATTCTAATAATTATTAGTAAACTTTAATGAATTCAATTAAAACATTTGAGTTTCTGTATGAAGTATAGAATGTTGATTTAAAAATTATTATATTTCTTTAAATTCCAATAAATTTTTATAAAAACTGTGCAATTATGGTAAAGATCTTAGGAAATGTATTTATTTTTTTCTAAAATATTATTAAATATTTTCAACAATTTTTGATTTTTAGTGAAATGTTAATGAATTTTAACGACATTTCATTGAAATTTTGCAAAAATCATCGAATTTTATTGAAACTTCATTTGAGTTTAAAAAAGAAAGATGGAATTTTAGTACAATTTCTTTGAAATTTAACGAAATTTCAATATGTTTTTCTAAAAAAACTAAAATTTAATTAAATGTGTGTAAAAAAAGTTCATTGAAATTATATTAAGCTATTTAATATTTATGGAATTCCACATGATTTCTATAAAAAAAAATGTTTTTGTAAAAAGTTATTGAATTTCTATAAGAATAGTTACATTTTTGCAAAATAAATTATAAAATTCTGATGGAATTTCAATATATATCTAAGATTTCAATTCAGTGTCTGCATGATAAAGAGTATCAAGTCCAAATAAAAAAAAAGAGTTATCTACAGTGTAGATTCCACACTATCAGAAACTACATAGTTTTTTTGCTCTTTATGAAAGTGTGGAGCACTATGAGCTACGTAGATGGGCTGACATATTCACGATTGTGTGTTGCTTTAAGTTAACAAATCAATTACTTTTACAAACATAAAATTCCTATTTATCGGAATTTATAATTTTAGACTTGACACTCTTTATCCTGCAAGCACAGATTTTTTTTTCGAACTATTTAACCTAATATTGAAAGAATATATGTAATTAAATGAATTTAATGGATTGAATTAAATTAAAACATCAGTAAACATAATATTTTATTATTAAAAAATAGCGTTGAGTTGCAGAAAATCTTACAAAAAGTCTATTTTTGAAAACCAAGCATATATTTGAAAAAAATGGTCGAGGATAGCAATAATTCGGTTGGCCCAACTTACTACTTGAATTTACTATATGGCACTTCACCTAACAATTTTGCTCACCTTTGATCAGTTGATGTTTCATATATTTTTTTTAATAATATATTATGAAATATAAAAAATGTAAAATAAAATTATTTTAATTTCGGTATTTTTTATGAAAATAAACAAAGTAAAACTCAAATTAGAAAACACGATTTTTATTTTACTTTGAAAGTAACGTTAATGAAATTTTTTCACAACGACTGTTTCACTACACATTTAAGATACAAACTGTACATTTAATATTAAGATAAATATTAGGAGAAGTGGTAGTATTATTTAATATTTATATATAAAATATGGTAGGAGAGGGATTAATAAATAATGCTATTTTCGTCTTCTTACAACTTCAATGGTTCCTTGAAATTATTTTACAATCTACCATTTTTAGATAAAGCTAAGATTCTAAAATTAGAATTGAAATGATAGTCCATGGTTAGAGTATTTGGAATTAATTTCCTGTTCCTACAACTGCTTTAATATCCCGTTATTCTTTCTGAAATCTTATAATATCTTTTTGTAATCCTCCAAATGCAACTTATAATTTGTAATATATTTGTAAAATCAGATTTACATTTTGAGCCTTTTTGGCGTCAAACTTAAAATATTTCAATGGTTAAAGGCCACTGCACAACAGCCCGGTAACGAGAACCAGAACGGGAACATAAACATAAGTACATGATTTCATAACAGGTTTCCGGTAACGGGAACGTAAACGTCCCGGGAACGGGAAGCTTGGCCAATATTCAACCTTCCCAGGAGGTTTACGTTCTCGTTACCGGAAACTCGTTATGAAACCATGTACTTATGTTTACGTTCCCGTTCTGGTTCTCGTTACCGGGCTGTTGTGCGGTGGTCTAAAAATGTTCAATAAAACCTACTATACGAATATATAAAATTTCAAGGTCTAACTAATAAAAGATGAAGTGCAAATGCGAGAAGGACACAACACCAGACAACTAATCTCTAAAGTCTAACTAATATAAACGGATTGCCTAAATATTATGTGGACGAGTTTGCTTTTCCATACCTTAAATGTAATGGTTATTTACCTGATGAAGACACTAGGTGTTGAAACAATAGCTTCATTAAAGTTACTTTGCAAGTAGAATATGTTTTTAAAATAAAGTATGAAATTAAGCCAAACGGATGGCGTACGATCAATTTTCAGTACTGTTGTGAGGTATTTCTGGTCTGTTTCATGTCAGAACTGATGAGATCAGCACCGATCGTCTGTTCATATCGTCAGTGCTGAGCATTCGTTTCATGTGAAACGGTGCATAATAATGTATCGCGTTATATTTTATTAGTAACACATATTGCAAATGCTACTTATCATTAATTGATAATGCAATAATAAATGTGATTACGATATACAATGTTCCTATTGTTGAAATATATATTTTTTATTAATAAATGCATTTAGAAATAAGGAGTTTCAACCAGTGGCGCAACCTGGAATTTTGTATAGGAGGGGGCTGTATTGCGCAGCAAAATTCTTATTTATTTAGAACATTTAGAAAAAAAAATAAGTTTAAAAAATCGGAGAACTGAAACTAGGTAGAGACTATGAACAAAACTTGGTTTGTTTCTAAGACAAAGCCTAATCGTCGGATCTGATCCTGCATATGCTTATGCTCCCATTCATATGTATTTGCACCCATGCACCTCCCCTGGTTGCGCCTCTGGTCTCAACTCCTAGAACAAACACTGCTCCGAAGCTAAGCAGATTTAATGAATATTAGTTTATTATTTGTTGAACTAAAAAATGCAACAAATTTGCTACAAAACCATCTTTTTTGTAAAGGCTATAGTTTAGTTACTAGTTAGGCCATCTAAGTTTGAACTTTAACTTCAATATCCATTATTTAGAAGCACTGCAGCTTCAATAGTATGTGTGCATATGATTTAGACGCTAGAATAATCTATTAATAGTTAAAGATTATATTTTACCAGTTGAAGACGTCGCCGTTGTTCTGGCTAGCCGAATCATCATTTTGCAATATATTCAGGTTTAACCTGGGAGCTCCGTCATCGTATCCAGATGAATGAGTCTTACCACACGAACCACAAATATCCTGGGCACCACTCTTTCTAGTAATCGTAACCACCCCGTTATTCACGATCCTTTGTATTTGTTTCTTATGAACCGCATCCAGGATGGAATCGGCAACACCGCACAGCTCGCGGGCAATCGTAATTAGCGATTCGTCATCGCCTTGCACCTCGTCCATGGTACCACCGACACTGAAATGTTCCTGCGTTCCGCCAGCGCTTTATCGTTCATTTTTTCAACACCGTTATCAACAATAGAAGGAATGAGCAATCTGCGCAAGATACACACATTCGCAGGAAATCGCACTGTAAACAGTTGAGCCGGATAGTTTTGGAATTCTGGACTGTTTGTTGCTTCAAGAGCGCACCGAATGCGTGTTGTATGGTTGTTGATCGGTGTAGGTTTACTGCTTACTGCTGGGGTCTGTGTTGTTTCGTATCGTATCGCTTTGCGATTTTTGTTATGACTATTGGTTATGTTGTGGAAATCGTGTTACAGTATGTAAGTGTGGCGATAACGAATCGGGCATGTGATGTGTTATAATATCAAGGGGCGATAAGTTGTGTGAGGAAAATACTTGTTACCTTTTGATAAAAATATATTCACTGAAAACATTAGTTGACATATGGAAGGCATTTAGAAACATTGCCAAAGAGTGTTGAGGAATTTATTTTTTTCTTTATCTTTAGGAAATTGTAATAGGCTATATGTGACTTTAAAAGATTTTATAAAACTGTAAACTTTATGAAACTAAAAGCGATGTTAGGTGTGTTTAGACGACTTAAAAAAACAGGTGACTTTAGACGACTTGCGATACGCAAATTTTGAAAGCTTACTGGTTTCAAACTTGTAATGTTGGTTCCAAATGTTCAGTAGTGGTCGCCATGTCGATCGCAGCCTCACCCAACTCTATAAACCTCACATAACAATAACAGCCATATATCGTCGGTACAATTCCAAAACCACGAATGTGCAAATTTCCCATTTTGAGAAAACCCGTTTTTAATACATTCTTTAGCTATTGAAACACATGTGAAGAATGAGAAATCGGGTATAAAAGGGGATTAGACTTACGAAGTTCATTTGTAACTTCAGCATTGTTAACACTCAAGTTGCTATTGTACATAGGTGAAAAGTGCCAAATTGGCACATTCGTGGTTTTGGCATTGTATCGACGATATGTCTGACCTAATGGTATTTTTTTCTATTTTTTTTTTAATTGTAATTCTATGAGTAAAGTAGACGTTATTGTCTAACACCAGTCCAGCATTTTTTTTCCAAATTTAAAAACGTTAGCATTAATAAAGAAAAACTTTGAACTTGAATGTCCTGAAAAAAACTGAAATTTTGCGAAAATACAAAAATACTCGTCCTTCATATAGAATAAGCAAATACCATTCGTAAAATAATCATTATCTATTGTAAAATCATTCGAAATTAAATTTTTTTGAAGACGAAAAATCACGAAAATCCTTGATAAATCTTTGAAAACTTTTGAAATCTTTGAAAAGCCAATGATAAGTTTTGAAAAACAGTTAAAGATTTTTTCCAATGGATTCAAAAGTTTCCAAGAATTTTTTTAAAATTTTGTTCAATGTTTTAATATTTTTAATCAACTTGTCAAAGAATTTCGTGATTTCAAAAAAATCAATGTTTCCTCAAAGATTTTCAAAGTTTTTTCTTTGGTTTTCAAAGTTTTGCCTATTTTCAAATTATTCATCAATTTCTTAAGCGATTCTGAAGATTCTGAAGAGAAATATCAAGAAAAAATTGTTTCAATTTTTGAGGATTTAAATTTTTTATTTTTCATAGAATTGCTCAATTATACATACAGAACTTAGGCAAATTACAAAATCTTTAATCTTTAATCTCATTAAGTTTTAAAAAAATATGTTCAATATGAACTCAGCACAGCAAACATTTATATTCAATAGTCGAATTCTTGTCATGTGGTTTTGACCATATCGGATGTAAGTTCATTAAAGACATCTGTGATCCGGTTATTCACCCGATATTACGGTATGTTATTTCCTTCTGTGGGACTTTGTAAAGAACAAAGTATGCGTACCTCCCCTCTCTTGAGACTTTGAAGAGTTAAAAACCGGATCACAGCTGCCATTGACCCCATTTATCTCGAGGCATTTGGATCCGATAGAATTGAAATTGGAGCAAATCTATTTCGCTTATATCATTAAAAATTCAAAGTATTTCAATCTCAATCTTTAGGATATAAAAAGAATTGCATTTCCCTTTTTATATTTTAAGGATTGAGATTGAAATACTTACAATTTTGTATGATGTAAACAAAATAGACTTGGTCCAATTTCAATTCTATCGAATCGAAAGGCGTCAAGGTAAACGCTATCATTAATGAAGTGACCAAAGAAGGTCCATATTAATCATCTTTGTTTTTAATACTTAATAAGATTAATAATATTTTGTAACTGCAGCTTTGTAAATTAATTTTTACAATAAATACAGGTCTTTGAAATTCGGTAAGACTTTTGATACACCCTGTACATATATCATTCTCAACCAAGGAAGTGAGGCACTATTGTCAAAATAAATAATTGTAATTGGTTCTCCAGTTGGCGCTTCAGTAATTTTTATAGTGACATAGAGTTTTATAGGTCAGGTTAGTTGTTAAACGAAATGTCAACCAGTGAAAGTGATTTTTGCTCCTGTTTTTTTGAAATCTGTCATGGTGACTTTCCATTAGCTGCTACTTTATAACCAAAAATAATTGTTTATGTCAATGCTCAATATGAAGGGCCGCAGATATGGTCCTGTCTCTGATATGACATGTGACTTTCGTCTTTCGGTACATCTCGGTTGTGAATAGAGTATAGACAAATATTTTCAAAGTTTAAATTTGAAATTTAAAAAAATCATCGATTTCTCAACTATTATCAAGGTTTTTTATTTGTTTTTTCATCGACTAAGTCCGATTTGTCATGAATGTCAATTGTCAACTCTTTTAAAATGCCAATAAATTTATTAGAGAAAACAGGTATTTTTCAAATTTTTGAATCGTTACTAGCTATTTTTTGTTAGTGTTATTTAGGAGAATTAGGACTAATCATGGATTTAGGAAGATTTTAATTGTTTTTTTAATATTTTTATTTCAACAAATTTACGAAAACTTTTAAAAGAACCTTGAATAGGTTCAAAAACCCATCACCACTTATTTAAAATCATTGAAAGATCGAAAGAAAATATTTATTTCTATAGACATTCATAGATTTGTGAGGAATATTTAAGCATTTTTATTGATTTCTCAGATATTTTTGAGTTTTCATGGATTATTCAAGATAATAATTTTTTATTCTATTTTTTAAGAATTTATATTATAACTAAAAATTATCAATATCTTTTAAAATTAATAAGAATGCTGTTTAAAACTTCTTAATTATTTTTAAGGATTTTCGAAAATTTTAAAATATTTTCATGAGATTTCTTATGAAATTGATTAGAATATTTAAAACATATAATATGATAATCATAGAAAATTATTGACTTTTGACATTCTTTATAACGCCGATGAACATTTTATATAAAAAATCCCAAACAAATCGAAATCATAAAATTCATAAAACATCTGAAAATATTTGAGAAACCGATGATTAAAAATCTTTGAAAGTTCATGATTTTTTCATTACCGACAAGTCAATATCAATGTTTTAAAATTCTGGTAAATATTTTAGAAATCGAAATTATTTTTGTTTGCTTCGAATTGTTTTTAAAACATAGTCAAACATTCTCATATTTGTTAAATCTACGAATTGTTTGAAGTGTTTCCTGAACTTTTTTAAAAATTGTAACTGTTTCCTTATTTTTTTAAATTTGCGCTATTCCTTCAAAGATTATTTTTGCGGATTTTCAATCAATTCCATCGATTGCACAAAGGTTTTTAAAATTTGAATCCCTAATTCTATCCAGTTATATATTATTATGCAGTATCTTGGGTTTTGCTTTCGAATCAAAATCTAATACATATATATAAAATCAATTAATTTGTTTTTCTTATTTTTTTAAGTTTTTTTTTGCGACGTATTTAAATAACATGCAAAGTACAACTCATGCAAATTTATTTCTTTTAAAAATTATGATAACATTATGTGTGTGACACCAGAATAATAATGATGAGAAAATATTTTAGCACACGTTTTGTGTACACAAATTCTATTTGTTGATGATTTGATTCGTAGTGTGATAACGAACGAGATAAGAAATATTTTTCTATAGATTGTTAAACGTGTGCATGATTCACGAACAGTAAAAATAAAAATGCAGATAGGCGTTTAAAATGCAAATATTATTAATAATATAACAATAAATGTCCGATGCCTCACCATGGAATATTTGATAATATATGTCTCTCTGTTGTTCATATCTATTTAAGTTTTCCTATTATTATTTATCTATTTGCATTGTTTCTAAATTTAATTACCTGCAAAGAAAAAAAAAACAATTATTTTATAATTAAAATAAGCTATTATTGTTTATTAAAATTAAAAGTTAATTTATAATTTTATGCATTATACATTTCTAAGAAGGTTACTCAACCGTTTTCTGAATTTGAGCATTATTCCTATCAGCCAATATATTTACTTAGTTTATGTGTGTCTTTAACATTAGAACATTATGAATAATTTTAGGAAACTTTAAATTACATGCTTTACGAAATATTATAAAGCTTAAGAAAACTTTAGAAATCTTTTAAAGACCTAAGAAAGTTGTGAAACCTGTACAAACTACGAAATTTCATAAAATGTGCATAAAATTTAGTAATATCTGCATACAATTTCAGTCACATTTCATAGAGCAGATTAAATTGAGAAAAGATTAAAAAATATACAAAATCGCAGTAAAGCGCAGTGAAATTTATTGACATTACTAATAAAAAAATATTTTAAAGAAACCAACACATTTTATTTAATTTAAAAAATTATTTGTTTTGGCTACATTTTTAACAAAAAATCGTTTAATTTTTATTGAAATGTTTAATGAGAATGCATTAATATTATTCTATTTAATTTAATATTTTGAATTATTTGGGTTAAATTTATATAAAAACTCTTAAGGCTTTAAATAAATTTGTTGAAATTCATTAATACATTTCTGGAGATGTAGAAATCTTTCTAAAAAAATGTGTACAAAAGATTTGTATTGATTTTAATTAAAAAAATATGAAATATTAATGTTTCTGGTTATTCTTCTTAATTTAATAGCATTTTATAGGACACTTCCATCATTAATAATAGGCTTTCTATGTCTCAGACTTAATATTGAACCGATCTCGATCGAGAAGAATGTATAATGAGTGGTGATTATATTAATAAATTATTTGTAGAAATTTATTTAAAATCATTGAAATTGGATAAAATTTCAATCAAATTTATTCAATTTTAATTCAATTAAACCAAATTCAATAAAATTTGTTGTTGATACATATATTGAAATAAAAATAAAAAATTATATAAATTTTTTTAATTTCTGATTTTAGGAAAACATGAAGAAACCTTGTGCTCTGCACTTTATTGCATGAATGACTATTGCACATGTCTTTTGCCTACCCCACAAACGAACTTTTTGTGTATTTATGTTATTATTTTATTTTAACAATCTTTTTATTGAATTTCAAGATATATTAATAAGACTTTGAAAACATATTTCAGAATTTAATGAAACTATTGTTTTTTAGTAGCTTCGTGCCTTTTCATAAAATGTTCATTGAAATTCAGAAAAGTTATATCGATTTTAATACAAGTCAATTAAACTGAAGTCTAGTTTTAACTATTTTATTTAAACTTCATTGAAAATTCATTTATTATTAAAAAAATATAATTCATTTGATATTATTGTATTCTGTAGAAATTTAATACAATATTAATACTGCTTTAGAATAAACTCCTATTTTTAATGACATTTTGTTTTGAGTTTTGTTATATTTATTAAATTTCGATCAACGATTACTGATTTTTTTTAAATTTAAATTGATTTATCATAAAAATTGTTTAATAAATTACTTGAAATTGCTTTGAAATTTTCTCTGAATTTGTATTAAATCATTAAATTTTGATTAAATTATAATGAATTGTAGAAATCTATTACGTGTATTAGTAAATCGTCGTTATGTCTTCAGCAACATTGTGCTGAACAAAAGTGTAACAACTTCATTAATTTAGGACCAACACGTATATCAGTAATTTGAACAACTTTGTCGGACTTAGTTTCTAGGAATCATTTGTAGGCTATTAACTGCATTTTCTTTATTTTTGAGTTATTTAAAGAAAGTCTATTGAAAATGTTGTTTCTTTTAATGAAAAACAAGTTTAGTATCAACTTGGGAATCACCTTATATAATACATTTTCTTTTTTAAATGTTATATTATTTTGTATAGCCCGAAAAAGGTATATGTTTATAAAAAATCGATAAAAGTTTTCATGACTTATTCCACTTTAACTCTGAACTGCTCATATACCAATAAATATTGAATTTTAGTCATATTTCAATGATGAAATTCTATTATTATTATTAGTTTTTGTAAAAACCGTAGAATTTTAATGCAATATGATTAAATTTCAGTAGAAATTACAATTTATTTACATGTTATTATAATTGAATTATTTTCTTTAAGTTTTGAAAAATCCCATAGAATTTTAGTGAGATTTTTTTTCGAAATGGAATTTATATGAAAAATGGTTCAAGTTTATTTAAATAATTTTGAATTTGAACAGATTACGGGCAGAAATTTCTTTCAATTTTTTTAGCTATGCTTGAATTTCATCATTATATTGCTAAAACTATTATTGAATTTTAGTAAAATTGCAATCAATTCTACTCTTTTTTATTTTAATTTATTGAATTTCTCGAGAAACCCTGGATCACCGATCTATTTTTAACTTGCTTTTTATTTTATTAAAATTAAATAAATTTTGTACGAAATTTCTTAATTTTACATTGAAATTGCTCTAAATTTTCGTACAAAAATTGCCATTTTGAAGATGTTCATTATATTTCTATAAATGTAATATATTTTTGATGAACAACAAATTTTAGTAACAATTTAATAATTATTTGTAAAAATAGTAGGATTACAATAAAAATTTAATAAAATTGAGTAGAAGTTCTTGTGTTTACAGCATTTGGTTGAAATTTGATTGCTTTTTAATTTGAATTTGATAAAATTTTACCGAAAATTAAAATATTGGGAAAGAATGAATTAAAATGAAATACATTTATAGGGATTTAATGAAATATCAGAAAAAATTAATAAAATTACGTGGAAATATTTCTCCAATGAATATAAAATTACATGAAAAGTAGATAAAATCGATTAAATATAAATTGTCAAAACGAAACAGTTTTAAAATGGTTGATATACCGAAACTCCAGTCACACTTAATGATACAGTACGTTGTACTAAGAACTAAAGTTTCAAATAGGTAGTGAAATTCAGTTTCACAATTCACTCAACACAAAATACTACAACTTTGGTTCTTTTTACTTTTAAAATAACGGAGATATCCATGAAAATTGATTTTGATTTTACGCGCCCTATGCTAATGAATTAGGTACTGTATTGCAATTTGATACGATATTTTCAGAGTCCAAAGATATTTTGACAGTTTTAACAACATTTTTTTAAAGTTGAATTCACATTTTGACCTCATTCTTGAAGTCCAGTTGGAGATTCAAATTATTTAAATGTTATGTTTGGCAATTATTAAAAAAAATAATATTTGCAAAATACATGACTACCAGGCAATTATATATTTGCGATTAAACTTTTGAAATTATATGTTGTCATTTCTAAATTTTATGTTTTATCTATTATATTTTTTTATTATTCTTCTTCAAGCGTCGCATCTTTTAGGTCCGCAATCATCGCTATTTTTACTTTGGAGCAGACAGCTCGAAATAGATCCCTGGATGTTGAATTACACCCTATCTATGTTACGTCTTATTCCCTTGACCTGAAGCAATTGGTACTTTTCTCATCTTGTTGTATGACCCAGATATTGTAATTTTCTCTCTTGTATTGTGATGACAATCTCTAGTTGTTTCGCTCCAACACTTTATTATTTGATACTTTGTCCACCCAGGATTTCCTCAGCATGCATCAACACCAAATTTCAAAAGCAGCCAATTAGTCCAGTCGACATGTACTTTGGGGTCGAAAAAAATGCCAACTTAATGAAACTTTGGTATGTTGTTATTGATCGCCCAATAGTGTTATTTCCATGTTTTCCGAACAAAAATTCCCGATGCAATTTTCAGGGGGAGGGGAAAACCACGAAATTTTTGCCCTTTTTTCAGTTTTTGCCCTGTAACTTTTCCCCCTTCATTCCTACGGCTTAGTTCATT
>JARJED010277055.1:0-11424 GCA_030264515.1 Sepedophilus sp. GC000190 | reverse complement strand
TACCATTATTTTATTTACAAAACTTCCATAAAAATATACAGCTATTAAAAGCATTCAATGTTGCTATTTTTAAAATACGAGTATGCATCAACAGTTGCCAAGATTTTATGTGTAAGACACATATATCTTGAAAATAAGACGGGCTTCATATATTAGAACAGCCATTTTAACATTTGAGACTGAACCAACTTATCATACAACAACATATTGTCATATTAGAGATATTTTGTGATATTGAATAAAAAGTAAACATTTTTTGAATAATTTTTATAACTGTAAGTTGATATTGGCAAATTTTCTTTAAGAAATTGTTAAAAACAGTGTGTTACATAATATGATCAATAATTTTCATGACTTGACAGAAATTTACTCAATAACGCTCTAAATTATTAAGGCAGAAATTTTTTATAAATATTTTTCTCTCCTATTTAATTTAACCCTTAAATGCCCATTCGTTTGCGGGATCTTCTTGCAACTGCATTTAAATCATAATGTTTCTAAATATATAAAACATAAATCATTTGTGGATAAATAAAAAAAACTTTAAAGGCTCGTTCAGGTTAAATTTTTATCAATTTGTAGGTTGTCTTCTGCTTTCGAAACATTTTGTTCAATAAAATATTCTTCTTCATCATCCGTGGTATTATCACTGTTTCAGTACCAGTATTCAAAATTGCCATTCTTTGTGTGTTAATGATCTTTCTTGTTCCCGACAATTAATTTTTAACGAAAAACTACAATAAAAGGTTCAAATAAATATTTGATAATACAAACACCTCTGGAGGTCCCTACAAGACCCCTCTGTTACAACACCTAGACAACTGATTTTGACAGCAACCTAACCTGATAAATACCAGAAAACTGTTTTAGCAACAAATCCAAATAAAAAAGATTTGCAAAATTTTGTAGAGATGTCCCTGAGGACCCCGCTTGGGCATCTAAGGGTTAAAAAGTATAAATGGCAAATACTGTTTGTGCATACGTTTTTTAAACTAAGCAATTTTTTTACAGTGCCATGATAGCTGCAACATCTATATTTTCTTTTTTGAAAAATATAATAATGAAATTAAATCACAGCAAACAAACCTATTATATTAATTTTTACAGAAGCATTATAAAAAACAATGACAATTAAAACAAAAAACCCCTTGACGCGTACTGAACCTGTATATTGATCAGTTCCACTAGAATTTCTAAATCTAGTATCTATTGCCAATTTAGTGTAAATGTATTAGTTTATAGGTATTAACATGATATTATTAACTAGTATTTAAGAATTGGTATTAGGGTATTTCATGTTGTGTATATGCTTATATATATATTGACAACCGTGTGTGCATAGTTCTTACACGCCCTTTCCAAAAAAAAAAAATGTGTATGGTCGATGTGAATTTGTCTGCAAAACTGCTCGGCAGATCATAGGTTAGGCATATAAAGAAAAAAAATATTTTGTCGCGATTACACCGCACCTGCAAGTGGTCCATTTTAAAAATACTAGCGCTTAATGCGCCCACACATATTGAAAATAAAGAGCTCGTACAAGAAAAATGAAATCTAAAAGGGGTACGCCTTAGCAAACGAAATACACAACATTCCCGTACGGTTTGTCTTACAAATACAATAAATAAAAAAAGGGTGGGATTGATGAGTCGATTTGGCACGTGCGTTCGATGAGTACGGCACATTTTTGTAGGTGTGTAGATTGTGATAAGTATTGCTGTTAAGGGTTTAATAAAACGGTGATTTAGGGCGGTTCTGAGGACCTGTATTTTAAAATGCCATATTCAATTAAAAATAAAAAAAGGCAATGACATTGGTACAAGTCAACTAATATTTATATAAATATAGACTACATACAATTTAGTAAAAGAGATGTACTGTACCAAAAGCTATAGAGAATTGTTTTATTTTTTATTTAAGTTATATAGGGTATTTTTGAATAACATAGGCGTAAGTTTTAAAATTTAAGAGTATAAAAAATGAGAACAAAAAAACAAAAATGAAAAAAAAAATTGGAAATGGACGTGGTTGCAGGTGATGATGATGAAGATTTATTTTTAATTTTTATTATTATTATTAAAAATTTGTTGAATATTTTTTAAAGTGATAAATTTTATTATTAGCATTTTGAGTTTTATTGAGGTAATATTAAAGTCTTAGATTTGAGCTGTTTATTTGTTAACTGCAACCGCTGTACTGGTATTGTGATTTTACTTACTAACTATTATATCTATATCGAGTGTGCATTAAAAAGAAATATATATAAATCGGTCAGTTCGAAATACCCCGTGTACGCATGGCGTTTTCGCAACTTCCGCTAGTTTTTAATATATTCTATGTCTGATATTATGTACCTTCAGAAAAAAGTAGTTTAGCATTTGTTTATTTAAAGAAAAAAAATAATAAAAAGTAATAAAAAAAGTTATTTAGGGTTAAGTAATCGTATATGAATAATATATATATTTAAATATATATTATAAGAATCTACATTATTATTTTTACTAGCTAATAGTTTTTATGCACAATAATGCGTTAACTAAAGTGTGGCCTATCGGGCTTTGTAATAACATAACCAATTTCAGTGCAAGTTCGTTAATATTTTTGATGATGACAATTGGAAACATTATTATATCAAGGTCATTCCAGAAAAACAAAATATTACGGGCCTTGTCTCATAACCGATGCATGAATAAAGTTGACATTGGAGACATACTTAAAAAGCCAATTTGAGGAAATTAAAAATAAATAAAGAAATCTAGGATGAAATATAGTATTTGATTTAGGTTTACAGTATTTGTGATCCAAGTGCCACTTGTGTTTCAAGTAAATATTAATATACATATATATATATTCGCCACTATTATATATATATAATATATATCTTATATTATGAATAATAACATTTAAAAGAAAGGAAAATATTATATATGAACATTTAACGGTATTTAGATGGCATATCTGCCTTAGATATATAGGGATTACTTAAAAACTTGGTGTTCGGTAGATTTATAAGTGTATAATTATTGTTATCTGAGCTTTAAAACAACTAAAAAAACACAATTTCCATCGCGTGTCTACTAATCATTATACTTAATTGCATTTGGATAAAATATTCAATTCTGTTTTTAAGTTTTACATTCCCATTTATTTCGTTAAATGAAATCAACCAAAATTAATTTTAATAATAAAATAATGCCAAAGTTTGCAATGTCAATACTAATTTTAATCGGGTCGGAGTTATGGGAACTTATAAAATGAACTGTGTATCAAGTTTTTCGCGTATTCTGCTGTGTAACAACCTGGTTCATATACAAGTGAAACTTAAAAGTCTGCCAAAAAAACATGAAAAAAAATATATCTAAATTTTTAGTGTATTTTATTGTACGATTTTTTGTCTATTGCATATGAGATGCCTAATATTATAAAGTACAATAGGGCACAAAACAAAAATAATTTTCCACAATAACACCCCTCCTATTTTAATTCTTAACAAATTTCTAAGCCTATACTGCTGCAATAAAATTATTTCAAAATGTGCAAATAAAACCGATAAAGAACCACGCTTTAGCATACGTAGTCATATATTCTAGTTGCGTTTTTTCACCATCATATATTAATAATACCAAATGATGTGCCTCTTTATTAAAATACATTGTTATGTATAACCCAACAATGGATCTTTAAAACAATTTTGTTATGTATAAACAAAGTAAATTAAAAAAAACTAAACCAATTGATCGCGCGTGGCGGAATAATGGTCTCGGATGTATATTCAGCCCATAATAATGATGTCGACAAAGCTTTAAATAAAATATTGTTATTTCGAGATTATTCATACCGAAAGCATAAATGTATACATCGAATTGGAAATAAGCATTAATACAGTACGGCTATGCGAAAATAAAAACACATCGAAAAATTTATGCAAATTGCTTAACATCCGTAAAGGGTTCCTTGTTAATTAAACAAAAAAATAAAACAAAACGGTATGATTTTTGACTGGATATGTGATTCATGTTTAGGAAAATGTAAATATATACTTATAAGAGAATCTTGCAAGGGCTTTGTTCGCCAAAAAAATAAATTATTGATAAATGTATGAATCTAAGTCTTAAATGGTTTATGGGTAATCTAGACTATTATAGTTACTTAAAACAGGTTACTTAACTATTAGGGCAGCATTTAGTCAATATGTAGTATTAGCTTTGTTGTGAGAGAACACAACGTGCAATATACTTCCTTTTTCAAGTATTATTTTTATTTACAGTACGCTTTATTTCTAGTTGTTAAATGTTTAAGTGTCTTTCGTGCAGTTTTTATCTTTCTTTGTTAATTTGTTTGTTTCTATTAATTTTTTTTATTGTTGCTTAATAATAACCGGCAAAACATTCACACAATAAATAATTTCATTGAACAATATATATTTGCAATATTAACATTATTTTAAATTGCAGTTTTTGCTGCATTTTATATGACATTGCATTTTAATTTAACAGTTATTTTTAACAAAGCAATATTGGTGCCACTACATTGGCAGTTTTAGGACTTGGAGGGCCCAAAGCACAATTAATTTTCACGCAAATACAAAATTGTTTAAAATAAATCGACGCATTTTATTCTCCAAGATTCTTAAAAAATAATTTACTGTACTTTTGTGATTTTTTGTTTTTTAATATGTAAAAATTCTTTAGAGATTTATTGAGATTTTTGAAAATTTATTCATGATTCTTAATTTTTTTTTTATATAGAAATCATTCAAGCCATTTTTTTAGTTTGGTTATTAAGATATTATTGGGAAAAATAATAACAGAATTTAAACTTCTACTATCACAAGTGTAATTATAACTATCGGAAATAATTTCCATGATCAGAAATGTCCATTACAATTGTGGAAGTTGGTTTATATTTAAAACTTTAATATTTATTATCAAATATGTCATTACACAATCAATTCTGCTGTCAAAATTATCAATACAAATATTTCAAAGTCAAATACTGTTACATTCAATTGTAAATAAATTTCAAATAAAACAGTTGATAATATTTAGATAAAGTTGCAATTTTTATAATATCATAAATTACATTAATTTCGTCAAAAGTGTCATTTCAATTGGCAAATACAATATCAATTATCAAAAATGTAATTTAATTAGTATAATATCATTTTAATTGACAAAAAAACATATAATAAAATAAGCCATTTCAATTGTCAATAGTTATTTTAAAATATGATACTGAAATGCTATTTCAACTGTTAAAATGCCATTTCAACTATCATTTGTAATTTTCATTGCCCATTATAAATAAATTGGCTTTGCAATTAAAAAATTTATAGATTTCCATTAATATGTCTTTGATTTTTGTTTGTTTTTGGCATATTTTTAATTTGAAATATTAATTGAAATTCTCAAATTTTCTTTGATATTCCTTTCTTTATGTAATTTATTTTTCTTTTGTATTCCTTATTAAACTTCTAATTTTTTTTTTTCATAAATTGCTTTTTTTAATTTCCTTTGAATTTCCTTACATTTCTCTTTAATTTCATGTATATGTATATTTTTTTAATTATTTGATTTTTTGCATTTCTTTGATTAATTATATCCATTTGGATTTTAATTTAAATTCACTAAATTGGAAATTTATAAAAACAATTTTTTTTATAACAAATCAAAAATGTGAAATTTTTTGTGGTCCGAAAGATATGTCAAAATAAAATCGGGCTGGTCGTTTTGTAACTTGTTATTTCTTTTCATTTCTGATAACAACTTCCACTTTTCATATTTATACCATTACAGATTAAACATTTAGCAAATGTTAATGTTGTATATATATATTAAAGAATTATTATTTGTTGTGTTAATGTTGTAAAAACAAATCTTTTTTTAAAAAAGCTGCACGCTCTTGCCATCTACTTGTACACTTGTCACTGCATACCAAAGACAAATTAGTGTCATATTTGTTGAAATTTTTCGCAAAAAAAAACTTCTTGAATGAAAGTCCGCCAAAATCTTCCAACCAAGGTTGTGATAGTCTTATTAGTATTTAGTTTTTTGTTCTTATTTCCTCTCCCACTTTTTTAATTATCGATTCTGTTATCAAATGTGTTATTTCGATAAATATATATATATTTTAATTAAACAATTCCGAAGTGATAGCTTTTGTACGTAACACAACCATCCCAGCACCTATGTTTTTATTGAAATCCTTCATTTCATCACTGCTACATTATTTCATAAAAGACAGGGAGTGCATGCAAGCGAGTGCGTGTGCGGGATGCTCGTTGGCATAACTAACCCATTCTGTGTGTGTGTGCTTTATGTATATATTGGACATGGTAGTTTATTCAGCACAAAAGAAAAAACTTACTAACAAGTGCCTAAATATATGTGCAATTTCAAACCTCGGGCCTGACTTAAGTATGTAGAACAGGGTTTTCTAATTGTCTATAACGTAACTATTGTAGGAAACCAGGTGTTTATATTTTAAAATTTAAGAGACTGTTGATTATGTCACGTCGCCCCATTGTACAAACAAAAAAAATTCCACAAAAAATCGCAAAAGTTTGAAGTATAAAAACTTGTAATAAATAAGGTGTTTTATGAATTGTATGATAGTTGTGTCGTCCTATTATCGGTCTTGATTAAGAATCAATTCAGGTATGAGGAGTTATTTATTAGTTCGCGCTCTTCTCAAGAGACGGAGGAGTTCAGCTGCTGGTACTGCCAACTGTATAAAAGATAATGTATGTCTTATAATAATCAGAGTTTACTCATAGGTTTAAAAAAATACTGTAACATACGCGCTGTGTTTTACACGCTACTAACGGTAGGATTAAAGTAGGATTTTAGTAGGACACATATATAGGAGATGTGAGTGCTAGGGGGTGTGGTGTGGAAAGCCTGGTTTATTTTTAGGATAGGATGTTGGTTTTAGGTTAGGCCTCTCAAACTCAGGTGTAGAATATATATATGTATTAAGTAAGTGTGTCAGTCAGTGTGTTTACCCTTTTTTCCTTCATATTTCATTTTCTTTCCCCCCAACATTCCTCTGAGCATTCAAAATTTTTATTAAGTGACTCTCGACTTATTTATTTCATCATTTTTTTGCATGTGTGATGAGCAAATAAAAATAAATTAGCTGTTATAACAACTTTGAGACCAAAACTTTTTATATTTATTATCATATCTAAATAACGAGTCACAAAATATGTCCAAAAATGTAACCTTAAAAAAAGAATCAAAAACGAATGCCTTAGATATATGTGCTCTCTTTCTATTAACTTCATCATGTAGGGTGTATTATAGTTTAGTATGGGTTAAAAATGCCACCGGTTGGCTTTAGAAAGACTGTAGGGATACCAGGTGATCGTAAATGATTGTGTTTGTGCGGCATGCAAAGTTATGCCGTACAAGCAGGATTATTTCGACGTTTGTTTAGGTTAAGGTCAGAGATTTAGGAGAACACTTATAGGTCCAGGTTTTCAATGGTGCTCTTGATAATATCCTTTACGTTACATAATCAATAATTAGAATCTCGTTGGAAATTTGCGCGCCATTTTTTTTAACACGTTCGCTTTGTACAAAGTTAGCATTTTTACTTAAAATTTGTTCAATGATCCACTATTTTTATACTCTCTTGCATTTAAAAAAAAAACAATTTTCTTAAGAAAGAAAAAACGTTGTTTTTGATGACATATAGCAATAATAACTTTAATAGATAATTTTTGCCTTATATCAAATTAGTCGCTAAAATAATTTGAAAATGAATAGTATAAAATAAATAAAACACCAATTTCTAATACAATTAAATTGTCAAATATATAATGAGAGTCTAATTTCCTTTTTACATATCAAATTTAAATGAAATTACATGAAATGTCCACGGAAGTTTAAAATAATAAGCGAACGTGTTAAGCCAAATAATTAAAAAAAAATATATCAATTAAAATTAACAATCACAATCGAAAAAGTATTAAATAAAAAAGTGAAACAAAACACATTTTTAGAGTCATTTCATTTTTTGGCAAAATTTTTCTAAGTATTGTATCAAAACAAAGACGTGCCAAAATTTGCTTATTATTAATATTAATGAAAAAACTTTGCTCATGGCGGTTGATCAGATTGCAGCCGCATACGCTTAACTGCTGTGTATATTTAAATTGATAATGCAATATATTAATCATATTTATATATGTATATCGTCTGACAATTGTACAATTGTTATAATTTCATATAGTATATAATAAATTACTTAAATATAATTAAGTAGGATATAAGGTTTAAAATTTAAGGTCCATAGTTCGTAAGTGATAAATAATAAAAACAAACAGAAAAAATTGAACAAACCTTGCAAGATTTTTTGGGTATATATTTTAGATAATTAAAAGTAAAAAAATAAAAATAAAAACATTCGTAGCCACACGTTCCGAATATGCTGTAAACCTTTACTATATTTCTTATTTATTTCTACATGCATGCTTTAGTTTAGTTAGGTTTGGGTTTATTTTAGTTACTTTAAGTGTGTTCAATATGTTTATATGAATTATATTATTAGAAAGACCTGTTTTTTTTTTTATATATACCAACGCCAAGATATATAGGCTAATATGTAATCTGAACAAATCTCAAAAGTACAACACAGATTAATCAAATAATTAATCAGATCACACCTTTTGTTATTTTAGGAGTCGCTCAATATGAATTATCCATGAAATTATAAATATTAGAATTCTTGGCGTTGGCATATCTTGTTACCAAGTAGCATCACATGACTTAAGTATTTCCAATAAATTTCTGTTTGGTTTTTCGGGATGTATAAAACCAATGGCCTAAACAGTTCCCTCCTTAATAAATCTAGTCCAATTGAAGAAAATGCCTCTTTATATTTCAATGTAGCATTTTATTATCCATATGCTTTACTAATCATTTATAAAAAAAATACAAAAAAAAACATGAAGCAATCAGTGTATATGTATTTATACAATTTAGGTACAAGAAATTGGTTACAACTTAAAACATTCGTTTCATTAATATCTTCCAATCAAAAAAATATTAAATAGTTCCTTTGTTTCATGTTTAATTATTTAGTCTTGTGACTGTTCAAATGATGATGTTGATAATGATATATATTCTTCTTTAAAAGGTTGTGTTTTACTTTTATAATGTTAAAAAATGGTCTCCTGTTTTATTAATCTACTATTATAATTTCCATTTTTTGTTTTGTTTTTTTTTTTTTTTATTAATCGGAACTATATTCATACGAACAATCTTAGTAGTATATACAAAGATATAAATGTATATCGAATTAAAAAGGCAATATTGAACATGATTAAATAAAAGAAAAAATATTTTTTGTTATCAGGTTCAAATATGTGATATGCTGACAATTTTCTAAAAAAAAAAATAAAAAAATTATCAATTCTGGGATACCTTTTTAGAACATCATGTATTTTGATATACATAAAAATAAAAAAAGACCGTTGACTAAAAATAAGACAAGTTAAAACAGGATATAACGCCCAGTACAAACAATAAATGGAACAGGGGCTAGGGAGCAATTTATTATAAAAATGGTTTCATTCTTCCAAGTCTCTCATTAAATGCGTTATAGCTCCGCCCAAAAAGAAAAAACAAACTAATTACGCCATTCTAAGTACGTACAAAAAAACCGGTTAGCTTGTTCCTAGCGCCTTCTATATATATAGGGCATCGGCACTAAAAAAAAATGAAAAAACGCGCGTGCGTGCGTTATATCCGTCAGCGGTGAGCTTATAAAAACAGTGTGTCTTTTTAGACATGACGAGGTCTTTATCAGTTTGAGGACTTGTTGGTTTATTGTATCGGTGGCCTTCTTAAAAATTTAGATCTGATTTTATAGAGCAGAATCTCGCGAGGCCGTCGAGCACACATAATAAAAGTCCTAGGGGGGGTATACTCAGGGACCAGGCCAAAATGTCACGGTGATATCAAATATAAATTTAGACAAAATTAATAAATAATCAAATTTTGATTTAAAAAAAAAATATGAATAAAAAAAAATTGAGAAATGTACTACACCCCAAATAATAACGTATAATAAAAGAAAACATTTCAATAAGAATATATATATGATATAAGGACTCAATTATATGTTGTAGTAAAATAAAATGGAAAATAAACATAAAAAAAATGTATAAAAAAATCTTGAAAAAGCGAAAAAAAAATGGAGCCCGACTGCACTGTTAGTGATTCTAAATTTTGATGATTTTGCCTATATAAAACAAGAAACAATTGTCCAATCATGTCTACCAAAAAAAATATATAAAATGTAAACGGTGCCGTTGGGCTCAAATTAGTTTGTAAGTTAGTTTAATAAGTGCTTTTAACAACTGTATAAAGTTGTATGCTCTGTACTTGTAACCCAATTGACCAGTATGCATTCAGTAATAAAGGTTGTCTTAAATGTAATATTTATTTAATTACCTTTCCTTATTAGTTTTAGATCATGTTTGTTTTTTTTACAGCTATCGCAAGTTTTTTCTTTACAGAGTTTGCCATTTCATTTTTTTTTTTAATTATTTTAATAATTTTTCAATAATTTTTACAGTGTTCTGGATTGGATAACATTTCAATGATTTTCAAGAATTTTTTAAATTTCATTGATTTTAACAAAAAGACATGGTTTTCATCAGTTTTTATGAACTTTTTAACAATTCTCAATCACTGTATTACTCAATACTTTTCAACATTATTTTACTAATTTTTCATATAATTATCAACATATTTTTTATTATTATTTTCAATGATTTCACAACAAATTTTAATAATAATAACATATTTTATAGTATTTTTTCTTGATTTAATTTTAATTAATTTTAGTTTATTTCCAACTATTTCGCAACAAAATGTTTATTTCCATAATTTTATCAGTATTTTTTCAGAAGATGCAATATTTTTTAATGATTTTCAACTAATATTTGGAAAGTGTTAGTAAAGCAAGTAAACCTTAAAAAAAATATTTTTTTGTTATTTTTCACTATTTATTCTGTGGAGGATTAAGTATTTGCCAAGCACAAAATCCTATGGAGAAACATAACTGAGTGCCGGTAAACTAAACAAATCCTCAGGGACGGTGACATTGGAAAGGATGTCATTCGCTTAAGTAAGGGAAATATGCGTGTGGCAATCCAACTCATTACAGGACATGCCAATCTAGCTAGACATAATCATATTTGTGGTCTGGTGATCTCGCCAATCTGCCCAATGTGTGTAGAGGAAGAGGAAACCACAGAACACTTCATCAAAAGGTGTCCAGCTTTTGCTAAGACCAGACTAGCTGAACTATAGGTGCTATCAAACTCACCCAACTCAACCTAGAACGTAGGGGCTGTATCAACAACCTACTAAGGTTTGCTAATGCTACCAAACAGCAGTGGTAAGATAAAAA
>JARJED010275429.1:0-12917 GCA_030264515.1 Sepedophilus sp. GC000190 | reverse complement strand
CTTTTTGTTTAAAATTACATTATGCGCCATTTTGATATATGGTCCATCTTTCCTTAACTCTAGAGGATAGATGAACCGATAAGTCACATTAGTTTTTAATATTATTGTTTAAATTTTATATCTAATTTTGTTTTTGGTTGTGTTAATGAGAAAAATAAAGCTAAGTTTACGTTTGGTGAGCATAATTTTTTTTCACTATTAAAAATAAAAAATAACACACATTAAAAAAAATGGTCTAACTCCCCTCGAATTGTCCTAATTTTAGATTCCACAATAACTGTTACACTGTTAATGTTTTAAATTTTTAAACAGCAATCCCTAGTATCTTAAATTGTAAATCAACTATCAAAAGTAACATATGAAGCATTGAATTTAGTTACCAAAATAAGAGTTGACTATAAAAAAAACTGTATATCAATTTAACAAATATTCTAGCAACAAAAATTATATAATTATGACAAAAATAGATTTCTACTGTCAAAAGTGACATTTCTACCAAAAAATCCATTTCGTTTACCAAAAAGAATAGTGAACTGTAAAAAACAACATATTATTTCCAAAATTGGTATTTTAATCGTCAAAATTGACATTTTAGAAGTGAAACTCACCCAACATTGCATTTCCACGGACTAAACTGATATTCATATTTCTAAAAATTGTATTTAGTTACCAAAATTAATACATAAAGGTAAAAAACGGTACATTAGAATTTTTTTTAAAAGTCAATAATGAACGTTACAGTTAAATGCATTTTACTGTCAAAAATGTATATTTGCCAAAAATCTCCAGTAATTACAAAATAGATAAAAATATAAAAAATACTTTTTCCATAAAAAATATTGCATTTAACTGTAAAAATAAATGTTTCTATTAAAATCGAATTTCTTGCGAAAAGTGTCATTTCTAATTTTAGAAAATTGGCAAAGAATTATTTGAAAAGTTTTCAAAAATTATTATAATTCATTGAAAATTTTCCGATTTCCTTGAAACAATCCTAAAAACCTTAAAACGTCATTAAAATTAATCGAAAACCGTTAAAAATTGTAAAAATGTATAGTTATTGAGATTCTTTGATTTTTTTAATCAAAATCATTGAAACATTTTGAAAATCATGCTTTATGCTGTAAGTGATATATTCACTGGCCGCCATAAGTAAAGTAACATATCATTCTTTTGTGATTTTAATTGACAATAATAAATGAGTTTTTTAAATAACAAGTGAATATGTTAGAGAAAGGTATGTTTTATATTATAAAAAATACTAAAGACAAAAACATACTTGATACAAGAAAGTAAAACCATTAAATGTAAATTCCAAGAATTGGAGATTTCATAGTTGTCCCAATGTTGCATTGAGGTAACGATATATAGTAGCCTATCCTTAGAGATTTATTATTAGTATTGTATCTTAGTTTGCGTAATCAAAAACGGACATAAATGCCAGATTTCGAAAAAAAAAAAGTTTAAAAAAAAACGTGATTTTTTTTCTTTAAATATTTTTTACCAATTCTACCTGAAAACTTATTTTCGAATAATTTATTATGGTTTTTAAAAATTGGGGGCCACTCTAAGCTAGTCCATGTTATTCTTCTCTAGGTTACTCTACGCTACTTTACGCTACTCTACTCCAGTCTACTCTAGACAAAAGTGAAACAAAATAAAATTGATTGATGAACATTTATTTGCACTTCATTCAACCACATCCGCCACTAATCACCAAGACTCGACTCATATGCTGGTTTCGTATGGCAAAAGAAACAATGCAAACAGTAAAGTACTCGAGAATGCAGCGAGAAGATGATCAACATTGCAATTTACGATGAGCACGCGGGCAAAAACCGACGTCTACTCCCCCCCTAGTATTCCGTATTTCGTCGTTTTTTGTCAGTCTTATAGCTCCTTTATTTACTGTTAGGGTCGCCGAACAGCAGTTTCTTGATACTGTCGTTTATGGTCTGCGCTTCCTTCTTCTTGAAAACCCTGTCTGGCTCCTTTTCGTGCGCATTACACTTTTGCTTTACTATGTAGATGTTAAAGACCTGCGGTGTTACTATATCGCTTACTTGAGGTACATGGTCGTATGTGAGGCAGTCAGATCTTATCGATTGCATTGAAGGACATTCTGTGGTACTTCTTGTGGTAAACGTTTCTCCGAGTGGTGCTGTCGTCGTTGATTTTGGCCCATCTGATGCCAATGGATATACAACTCCCGCTTTTATTCTGCTTAATGGGGAAGATACTGGCACATCTATTTTCTTTCCTTGTGGTGTTGATGGATTTGCAGTTTCAGATTTTACTATGCTTGACTTAAATGCTTTTGGTACTGCTACTTTTGGTACTGCTGCTTTTGATTCTGCTGCTTTTGGTTCTGCTGCTTTTGGTGCTGCTGCTTTTGGTGCTGCTGCTTTTGATACTGCTGTTTTTGGTTCTGCTGCTTTTGGTACTAATACTTTTGGCACTACTGTGTTTAGAACTGCGGCCTTTATTATTGCTTGTTTCGTTCCTTGTGTTCTCGATGAATTTCCAATTTCCGATTGTATTGTGTTTGCTAAGTTTGTTTGCGATGTTTTGGGTGTCAAAAGTTTTGAAGATATTTTATAGTTTGGGCTTAAAGGTGATGCTGGCTCCGTTTTCTTGGCGTCTTCAGATTTTGATGATTGCGAAACTATTTCCAACCTCGGCAACAATTCTAGTTTGAAAATAATGGATACATCCGGGGCTGGATGTAATAGACAACCTTGTGAACCATCCTGTGAATGCACTTCCGGACGTGGAGGGTCAAGCTTCGGTTTTGGTGGTGGCATTTGTCCCGACTTCATCACGAACGATGCGGATGAATTCGAGCGGACCAACGCATTCGGAAGAGGAGACTTCGTGGCCAGTGGTTGACCCCATATTGATTTGAATTTCGGGTTATTACATTGGATAGTCCCGCTGGTCAAGAGTATTTCTTCGGAAATATCCATCTCTGAAGCATCAACTTGCTTACTCGATGACGGAAATTCCATATTCTGATTGATGTAATATTTTGGCATGGGTTGTAGAGAGACCTCAGGAAAACGACGCTTTATACCTGGTTTTTTCAGCACGTTCATGGCCGATATCTTACTTCGCCACAATTTAAAATCGACATTCATACATCGTTTAGCGGAGTAGTTTCTGGATGACGGACGTAAGCTCAAACGTCCATTTCGACATAAAGATGGTGTGTTGTTTCTAGAATATATATTCGCGAACGATTTTATCGGCGAACACATTAATTTGTCTGTCAGGTGCGAGGCGGAGATGTACTGGGACATGGTCGAGAAAAATTTGGGATGAAAGTTTTAATGGAATGGTGAAGGATGATGCATTATTAAATCATTATGGAGACATTGTGTCAAATTCTACTGTTGGTAGTACGTGTTTTGTTTCCACCATTCATACTTGATATTATTTTATGCTATTTTCACTCTCAGACAACTTCAGAGCATGACAAGTTAAAGTCCAGATAATCAATTTTGGCCCATGTATGCTCCAACCTAAGCGTCATGTTTATGTTCTTTATACTCACAACACCAACATTACTGAACGTGAGTTAATGTAATAAATGACACAC
Source organism: Sepedophilus sp. GC000190 (assembly GCA_030264515.1). Taxonomy (NCBI): domain Eukaryota; kingdom Metazoa; phylum Arthropoda; class Insecta; order Coleoptera; family Staphylinidae; genus Sepedophilus; species Sepedophilus sp. GC000190. The sequence continues at coordinate 9,319 of JARJED010275429.1, read as the reverse complement.
GTATAATAGGTTATAGCGTCAGTTGCATCATATTCATTAAGAACGTAAGTCTAACCTATACTTGTAGAAACAGTAGGAATAAAAATGTTTTGAATTACGCGTCAGAACATAACCAACAGGCATTTGCAACCTAACCTTAATTACTTTAAAATAAGCAAATTTGCAAATTTGCACGTTTGGGGTTGCATAAGGAGTGAAAAAATATACCACTGTTTTAGAACTGCTGTGAACAGCTCACTACTTGATTCTTCGATTATGATTAAATAACCGCCAGATTTCGCTGCACTGAGTCTAAATGCTACATTTCTAATTTTGGTGAGGTTTTAAAAGCTAGTTTGTTGAAATCTTGAACAAAATTGTGAGTTTTTCAGCAAACAGCTTAACATCGAGGAGCTTTATTCATGTTTCCTTTCTCAGTTGTTTGTTTCTCAGCGTTTGGTAATTTGCATAGTATGCTCTACTGCCTGCTATTATTTCTACGTCTGTTTCCCCTTCATTCTTTCCTTCATTGTTTATTGTTACTCCAAGGTATCTGTGTATAATAGTTTTCTCAAATTTATGAGAATAGTAAACAAATCGATGTTTGAAAATTTTATAAAATACTAAGTTTCTGGAAAATACTTCAAGTACCAGTTTTTCAAATTGAATGAATTTGAGTAATATTTAAATTATTTCTTTTTTTTTAATTTCCAGAAAATGCTTATAAGATTAAATAGGATAAATCCTATTTATTAAATCTTAACTAATTATAATTTGTTTTGATTTTCTATGATTTTCAATGATTTTTTTATTTTTTAAGCAAATTTGAATGATTTTTCAATTTTTATCAAAAAGCAATTCCTTATTATGAATTTTAATAAACTCTTAGCAAATTTAAATCAAATTATTTTCTAAACAATTTGTGAAGTATTTTTGATAAATTCTAATGTTCTTCCATAATTATCAATGGTTTAGAATGACATATAACTTTTTATACAAATTTTGTTGCTTTACACAATTCATTAATTTTTTTCTCTATAAATTAAAAAAAAACATATTCTAAAATCTGTATGTTTTCTACTAGGTAATTTTCAAAAAAAAATATAATTTTGAATAAATTTTCAAAAACCTTAAAGAATTAATATTTGTTCGAAATACTTTCCCAATTTTTTTTTTCAAAATCTTAAGGTACTATTTTTTCGTTTTTAAACATTTCAAAAAGCCTGTTTCGAGTTTTCAAAATTTAGAAGAAAAAAATAGAATTACTTGAAAAATATAAAAATACATTTTTTTTGTTACAAAACTGTCATTAAAAATATAAGAAACTATAACTAGTTGAAGAACCCCAAAATCAATGGCTGGTTGTGAAAAGTTGTGCAAATTTAATAAATTAATATTTGTTTTCACGATATTTTACATATTCCTATTTTTTTTTTATTCTTTAAAAAATATTTTCCTATTTAAGTTATTTATAAAATTTTATAAAAAAGACAAAAATCTAAAAGAAAAAATATTAAAATTTAAAAAATAAAATTTCCAATTTTCAAAATACAAAATTAAAAAAAAAATACACAATATTTTTCGAAAAAACTTTTCACAATTATTGTTAATTTGTTTTTACAATAAAACACTTTTCGTGCAAAAACAGGTTTTCAAAAATTGATAAAAGTGCACATTTTCTGATCCCCTGAGCACGTTTTGACTATTAACAAAGAAGCCTGTGTGTATGTAGTATGTGTATATATTTTTTAATTTGCTTATACTTAATACCTATTCAAAAATTAATTAATAATGAAATCAGTTGAAAAGCTTTTGGTACAAATTCTATGCTATCGAGTACTTTACCTGAGGAGAAAAATTTACCTCCTCAGGTAAACCATATTTTAGAGGATTTTTTTTAATAAGCATACATTTAAGGTTTATTGTATATATTGTAATATGTATGGCTAGTTTGAAGAGCGTAGAATGAACTGTTGTTGAGATTTTTCATATAATGATACATATTATGGCAATGTATTTTAATCTAAAATCGTGAAACAAAAAGGTTTTTAGAAATTGGTGAAAATACACCTTTTGGGATCTCCTGAACACGTTTTCCTATTTCTATCTACTTTCAATGGTTTCTATATTCTATAAACATAATCGATTTTTTTCAATTTCTACGTTTTTCATTGTAACTCATTGAATTCATTTAAATTTTCTTAAATTCCTTCAATTTTATTGACGTACGTTGAATTTTCAGTGATTTTTCTTAGATTTTCATTGAACTTTATTTAATCTTTAGTTGAGTACTGAAGTGGCAATTCTTCTTGAGTAGATTAGTTGGCAAAAGCAGTGACGCGAATAGCCCAAGTCGTGGCTTCAAATCCTGATCGAGAAATACTTTCTTCATTTAATTATACTAAAATAATTTCATAGACCAGATGGCGTTACAAACCTATGAATTTAATTTGTATATGTACATATGTAATGAAACTTACAATTGAAATGACAAGTTTTAGACAGTTGAAATGACGTTGTTGGTACATGGAATATTAATAGTGATATGAAACTTTTACAAAAAAATAGCATTTTTGACAGACAAAATTATATTTTACAAATATGGTCATATTTTGACAATTGAAATGATATTTTAGACAGCTAAATTATGTTTGCATAGATGAACTTGACATTTTTCTATCAAAATCAATGTGTTTTGATTTAATAGACCAAAAAATTATGGATTTTTGTAAAATTGGAACAATATTTAATTATTACCAACAAAAATTCAATGTTATGACAACATCTAATAAATTTTAATTATTGTTTAGAGAACGTCAATAAAACTCAAAAAAAAGGTTTGAAAGAATTTCTCAAAAATTCTGTAGAGAAATTTAATAATAATTAATTCAAAGTTAATGATTTTATATGAAATTTTATTTTAAATATTTAGTGATTTTTTTATTAGGCAATTTTAGTTAACTAAGTAAGAGAATTGATGTTAGGTGATAGTTCCATTCATGTGTAAAAAAATCAAGGTAATATTAATTTTAATTAAGATTTATTTAATAATTAAAAAAAAGACTATAAGAAAATGTGTAAAAATGTATAACAAATTTTCTTTAACAAACAAAATTAAAGATTTTAAAAACAATAATTTAAGAGTTTTTAATGAAAATTAAACCATAAAAATCTTGTTCATGTTTTTCAACAAAAATTGGTAATTGTTTCTCAAAATTTCTAAAATTTCTTGGTTTTCATAAATAAACATTCTTAAAAAAAATCCAAATTTAAAACATAAAATTCCCAAAAATTTATTGTGGTTTTTGAAAAATTCTGAAGAATGCATACATTATTTTTGAAAAATATATTAAGGTTTTTGATAATTCTGCAATAAACCGAGAATGTTCATGAATGTTTTGCTTTTTTCAAAAACATAAAAATTAATTAAATTCCTGAGAATTTGTGTTTCTGTAAGAAATAATGAAGAATATTTGAAAATCTTAAAAAAAAAAAAAAAATTTAATTATTTTTTATAAATCATCAAAACTATAACGATTGCGTTTTCAAGATACAAATTCCTTTAAGACCCAAATTTTGTTTTTGTGTTAAGATTTGCAACAATAAAAAATCATTAAAAAATGAAAACAAGATTTTTTAAAATTCATTCTAATTATGAAGAAATCTAGAAAATGATTTTAAAAATATTAAAAGGAACATATTTTTGAAAATTATTTATTTAAAAATAACTCGAGAGTTGATTTTTTTATAAAATTCTTATCATCTTTGGAAACGGAAATTTAATTAACTGGGCTCTTGGATAGTCAGCTATCAATAAAATCGCAAAATCGCTGCGATGGCAAACGGATTCCAATCAACTTTTTATTCTATCATCCCTGATATAACACAAGGACCTGTTCTAGTCCCAATCCTATTCTTATTGTCCATCAACAACCTACTACACGCTACTCGTAATCCAATCCATAGTTTTGCAGATGAGAGTACCCTGCTTTCCACCTTTTCCTCAAAAAGGCAATCTCTGTCGCTGCTAGCAGAATAATTAGACTGGCTCAGTCACAATCGATATCGACCGATTTGGATACAATCCAAAGATGTGGAACAGCTAACCTTGTAAATTACAAGATCTATATTAGGAGCCACTAATTACAGCAATCTAGTTTAGTACTCCCAAGTCTCCAATATTGCAAAATCAGCTGCGAAAAAACTTGGATTCCTATACCGTTCCAGATAATACTTCTCTCCCGAAAACCTCCTGCTACTCTATAAATACCAAATTCGACCCAGCATCGAATATTGCTCTCACGTGTGAGGTGCTACTCTTCCAACTACTCTTAACCTACTCTATTCGATACAAAACCGTGATAGCAAACTCATTAACAAACCCGAATCAACCAAAAATGTTCACCCACTATCGCTTCGGTGTTCTGTAGGCGACGTGTGTCTGTACTATCGCTATTTTAATGGCGATTGTTCTTCCGAACTAGGTAGTATTATCCCACCGAAAAAGGCACACGCCAGATCTACCAGAAAATCTAGCAGCAGTCATCAATTCTGTGTACATACACCCTGGTACTGATCGCTTCCAGAACTCATTTATCCCTCGAACTATAAAACTCTGGAATACCTTGCCCTCCAGCATTTCTCCCAAATCATACAATCTCTAAATCTTAAAATCCAGAGTCAACAAATACCTTGTATCCTTATTAAATTCCCAACCCAGTGCGTTATATCCTCGGGGCACGGGGCTCAACCACAAAAAAATATCTAAAAAATGCTTTACCTGAAGAGGTAAAATACTCCAAAAGTCTTAACGAATTTTAACCTAAAGTTTTTCAAAATATTTTGCCATCAGATAATTTTGGTTAAATAATCTTAATAGTTTTTTGAGGACATACTATTTGTTACAATATAAATAAAAATATTGGTTTTAGAATTTTGTTAATTTTACCATTTTATTAATATAACTATTACGTATTTGAATAAACGTTTCCCATGAAAAAAGGATTCTAGAAAAATTGACAAAACAAATTAATGAAACGAAAACAAATTGAATTGACTAATAAAAAAATGACAGCCAAAATTTATTGTAGAACTGATATTTGTCAGCGTCAGTTCATAAAAAATTCATCGTCATTTATGCTTTAATTTCAGCGCATTTCATTCATTCAACATTAAAATGTCAAAGTTAGTCAGTTCTTCAGCGTTTCTAGTGCAAAAATTGGCTTGGTCTCAAATCTACAGAATCCAGCCCGTACGACATTTGAGTGTATGTTCAAATCAAATTTTTAAAAATGAAAATGAGCTACCCCCAGGCGGCGCGATTGGGTACGCCACACGGCCCCCAATAGACTATCGCACGAATATCGATACGATGAACTACAAGTTAAGTAATAACACATGGAAAAAGGCTGGTGTGATAACGAAACGAAAGAAGCAGGAGACAAATGTAAAGAAGCAGCTAAACTATGCACCAAAACAGTCAACAAATATCATGAATAAAAAGGATATGTCGCAGGATATCGTCATGATGCGTGAGGATGGTGTCCAAGCGATGTCATCGATTGATTCGATCATAAAAAACGGTTTCTCGAAACCATCAATACGTATGCCTTATAAGCCGAACAAACAGAATAAGATATTAGCCGCGGAAGTGGCGAGGCAAAATAAACAGCATACAAAAAAGAAACAACAGAAAGTGGTACTGAAGCATCAGAAAGATGTTCAGGCGGATACTGTTATTATACCGATAATGAAAAGCACATTAATGAAATCACCAACATATATGCCTTACAGACCAGCAGAGGAGATGAAGCAGCCGGAAATGCAATCAAAAATTTTAACAACTATCAACGAACAGGAAATCGTCTTGACCCATAATGATGATGCCCAGGAGAAGTCAGCGGTAGTAATGTCGAAGAAGACGAAGCAGCTGGATGTGGCACCGAAACCGTTAACAACTATGAGCAAGAATGATGATCCACAGCAGAAAATCGTCATGACGGATGAGGATGATGTTCAGGAGAAGTCAGCGGTAGTAACGTCGAAGAATACGAAGCAGCTGGATGTGGCTCCGAAACCGTTAAAAACTATGAGCAAGAAAGATGATCCACCGCAGAAAATCGTCATGGCGCATGAGGATGATGTTCAGGCAAAGTCAGCGATTGTGAGTGCGAATGTGATGAAACAGTCGGATGTGGCTCCGAAACAGCCAAAGACTATCACCGACAAAGAGGAATTTCCACAGAAAACCAACATGACGCACCTGAATGATATGCTGGCGAAGCCAGTGATTATATCGATAGTGAAAAGCACATCACCTACGTATATGCCTTACAAGCCAACCAAGCACGTTAAGAACATCATTTTGACGCACAAAGATAATATTCATCCAGATTCAGAGATTGTGACTGTGAAGGAAATGAAGCAGCCAGAGGTGATGACAAAAAATTCAATAAATATTATCAGCAAAGAGAATACGCCACAGAAAATCATCATGGCCGATAAAGATGATCTCCAGGCGGGTTATTCTATTTCAATTTCGAAGGAACGTAAGCAGGAGAACGTGGCATCGAAACTTTTAACAAATACGACTAACAAAAAAGATTCACCGCAGAAAATCGTCATAACGCATCACAATGAAGTCCAGGCGAAGTCACCAATTGCTCCGATCATCGAACGTAGTTTAACGCAACCATTAACAAATATGAATTATAGGCCGAAGAACTTGATAATGGAAGTAGTTTCAAAACGACATAAACAGATAGAGGAACAGTTGAACATGGCACCAAAACAGCCAACATATACAATCATTAAAAAAGATCTACCGCAGGAAATCAGCTTGGCGCATGATGATAATAAAAAGATAAAGCAGATAGTTATGACACCAAAACGGTCAACAATTATCAACAACAAACAGAAACTTCCGCAGAAAAACACCATGGCAACTCAACATAATGTTCAAATGGAGTCAGCGAGTGTGTCTGCGAATGAGATGGAACAGTCAACTATGGCACAAAAACTGCCAAACAGAATAACCAAGAAAGACGATTCGTGGCAAAATATCATCATGGCCGATAAAAATGTCCAGGCGGAGTCTGAAACTGTAATTTCGAAGAAAATTGAGGACATAGATGTGGCACCGAAACAGTTAACAACTATAACCAAGGAAGATGATCCGCCACAGAAAATTATCATTACACATCAGAATAAATCAGAAAATTTTCCGTTCATAAAAAGCAGTTTAATGGAACCATCAACAAATTTGTCTTATGCACCGTTGAAGCAAATTGAGTTGATGACTAGAGAAGTTTCCAAACAAAAAGAGCAGAGTGAGAAACATTTGAACTTGGCATTGAAACAGTCAACAACTATCATCAATAAAAAGGCTCTGCTGCAGAAAGCCATGTCGCATGATAATGATGTTCAGGGGGTATCAGCGACTGAGATGAAAATAAATCAGCCGATTATGGTATCAAAACTGCCTACGCTTATCAATAACAAAAATAAACTGCCGCAAAAAATCAGTTTGGCGAATCAGAATCTTCAGGAGCAGTCAGAGAATGTGAGTGTGATGGAGGTTGAATCAAAACCTTCAACGACTATCATCAACAAAGAGGATCCACCGCAAGAAATAATTATGACCCAAAAAGACGATGTGCAGGCGAATGGCCAGACGAAGACTCCAATTTTCCCAATCGTAAAAAGCAGATTACCGAAGCCGAAACAGAGTAGGATGATGGCCGGCGAAATTTCGACTCTAACTTACAGAATCGCGGCATTACGGCGCGAGCACGAGCTTGTACTGACAAGAAGCGCTGACAATGAGGTGTTGAAACCAAGCAACGATGAGTCACCAGAAGACGTACAAATACCAAGAAGAGAATCCAATATAACAAGCCGTCGATCCAATAGATTATCACTAATGAATTTATTTAGGCGGAAGCCAAACAAGCAGAGTCTCGCTGCCTCTGAGGAGACGACCGATTCGAATACTGAATTGCGGACACAGTCGAAAAAACAAAAATCTAATGACAGCGTTTCGACGTGGTGGTCGCTAGCCAAACCAATGCCCGCCTATGAAATAGATAAGGAAGGAAATAGGCTTATCGCGATTGCTAGTAAGACAATACACAAGAAGAAACTGCAACCGCCGCCAGTCCTAAAGCCAGAAACCAAAGTCGAGACTGCATCATCTACGATCCAGATCCCTTCAATGAAACAAACGAGGACTGACAACAATGCTTTGGAATACCAATACATACACCAACGAAAATACAACGATTTACGAAGTCTTGAGAAAACAGAGGGACCTTCATATTATACTGTCAAGGCGGACAAGAAGAAGGAAGATACTGAATTTGCTTCTAAGAAATTAAAGTTGAGAGATGACGCGCCCCAGGACAGTCTATTGAAGAAGTACGCCGCAAAGGAGTAAGATCCCTTTGCCAAGAAAAGCATGTTAGCAATATTTCACATCGAGATCTTCAAGAAATTGAAGCAGAAAATGGAGAACAAACTGAAGAAAATTTGGAATTAGAAAGTGGTGTAAATATTCTATCATAATTTTTCTTTGTGCTGAATTACATTATGGAGGCTTCGTTTATTAATTTTGTCAATGGTACTACCGAAACTTGCTTTGAAGTCGATATTTTAAACAAGGATGAGTATCCACGTTTACGTGGGCATATGCGCTTTAGATTATAATTATGCAAATAAAATCGAAATAAATTTTCGCAAACATAATTATTATTTTTTAATGTAAAAAATAGAAATAGGTTATAAGTTCTTTGGGATTATGATTCTTAAATTGTATAAATATTTGGTCATTTAAAACAATATTTATTTCGGCTGTCATGTAAAGTGTCTTTAAAATTGAAACTACAGCCAAACCATTAGAGATTTTGCAAATAGTTTAGAATTCCAAAGCTTACAGAATTTTATAAACATCTAGGAATTTTAAAAAATGTCGAATCATTTCGAAAAAATAATTAAAAAACATTCCAAAATCAAGACAAAGTTTTAGAGATCATAGATTTATTTTAATAAAAACTATGGAATATATGTATTATAAATAAATTACCATTTTCCAGCTATGGAATCAAGTGAAAGAAGAACGGAGCTTACCTGAAACAAAATATGATTATGTTATTAATTTTTTACATTCTTTTACAACGTAAAAAGAAAGTATAGTAATCATGTAAATTTTCGACGTCGAGATTTTTACGTATATATCCGTTTTGGGGCTCTTAGCACAAATAAAAAAAGTTTTGCAATGTGTGCCTTGTGGGTCTGTGGGTTTGTGGCTCGGTGGATTTGTGGGTCCGTGGGTCTGTAGGTCTGT
>JARJED010272535.1:0-11655 GCA_030264515.1 Sepedophilus sp. GC000190 | reverse complement strand
GATTTTAATATTTACGATATATATCTATCAAATTGAACCATTCTTCTACTGCACCTTTAATAACGAAACTTCTTTCTTTATCTGTCTTTGAACGTGGTATTTTTACAATTAAAACGAAACCAACGATCATTTTATTAGAAGTGCACCAATTCTCGACTTATCTGATGATTTCAACTATTCTTTGTCCCAATATTGAGCCATTATGTCCACCATTAGATGATTGTTTGCACTAACAAGATGTAAATTTATACTCAAACCTTTACTTACAAGAAAATAGTTTCGATCATATTCAAGATGTTTGAAAACAACCCATTCTGTGAATTATCACATAAAGAGTCTATATTGAAATCTAATCCAATAACCATATTATAGTTACATATTTCTAACAAAAGTTTCTGTACAGCAGAAGACAACAATTAATAATTAAGAATATTTGATAAACTATTAATAGCATTAAAAAAAAACTAAACAAAGTAATAAAAACAAAAGAACAGTAAGCAAGTTTCTATAATTTGTTATTTTCATTGTCATCTTTTCTCATAGTTTCCTACGATTTTCTTAAAAGTATTTTCGCCAGACCTTGAAATGTCAGCGGCTGCCTTTCAGGTGTTTAACTTTAGATCAGTTATTTTTCATCTTAATTGTGAAAAGAAATGAATGGTTTAAAAATGCCGCGTAAGATAAAATTAACTCATAAAGGACTACACTATAATGATGTGTAGTGAATAAATCAAAACATTGAAACCAAAAGATGTAAAGCGATAAACTTTTAAGATAACATATTTTATGCTTATTTATTAAACAAAGTAAACGAACAAAAATCTTAACGTTTTGTTTTGATATAGTCTATAATTGTTTTCAATAGAATTTAGATCTAATGATTCATACTATTTTCTCTGTTGTGCATATACTCAGGGCCAAAGATAGAGGGGTGGAAATCCCAGGGCACCGGATATCATTCCATAATTTTGAAATTTATTTAACTGAGGCCAATGTAAAAAACATACATTCTTTCGGCGCCTCTGTTTATATACTAAAATAGTAAAATGTTACCTCTATTGGTAATAAAACACTAAACCAATTACTAAGTATGTTTAATTTTTCAATGGCAAATATTTATGGAATAGCGTTTAAAAAGAAAACACCAAAGAGTCTATAAAATGTGATCGTGAGTGATTAAGTAATAGTATTTGCTTTGTGTCACATTCCTTTACATAATTCTTGGATCGAGATTGAATGAATCGCTGGTCCAATTATTTTAAAGATCAATAATTTATAAAAGTGCGACGATACGCGGAACACGCTCTTCTGAAAATACCGTATGTAGTACCTGCGCGGGTCTGTCCTGTTAAATCATTGCAATTATAAATACTTACCGGGAACCGTTTGCATTAAACGACGACCTACGTCTCTATACCGAACACGTCCACCCGCACGCGCGATGGAAAGAGACGGAGCACCACAACATCGACGCGAACTAGTGGTAGTGGCAAGAGTCGCCTATTTTGGTAACACTATGAAAGACCTTGCGTTGGGAGCTTGCCATGTTGAAATATACTAAATGATGTTAAAGTTCTCGGATGTTTGGCTTTAAACTGGGAACCGCAGGTCAATGGTTTTGGTTTAACGCGAACGATTCCATGCTCGATAAGACGCAAATTAAATTAAAACCTCTTAATTCTGCCAATTATTTTTTTACAGGAAAATAAAAATAGGATTTTGCTCTTGAATTTTGCACAAAGGCGGTCCAAAAATAAAACGGAAAAGAAAACAAAAATATTTTGTCCTTATCGGATTTTTCAGAAGTGCTTAGTCACCGGACCTAATTTGCATTGAGAAAGTTCTAGGTTTGTTGCACCGCGGCTAATGCGCTTTATTGTTTATTAGCAATTTGGGCCAGAAATAAATTTGCATTGTGTGTGTTTAAAATTAGTGGCCATACGACCTAAATATCTCTCAAAACTTCGTTAGATTCGTGTGGTGATGTGTTGAAAATTTTGTTGCAGGAAAACGGGACACCTAAAACTACGACCCGCACTTTTGCCCACCCCATCACCTTCGATGTATTAGAGACTATTTGGGACGAACAGACATTACGATTACTTGTGAGTATATTAGTCTTATTAATCATCTTACATTTATACTCATATTTTAAACACTTAAAATTTATCCTGCTCATGTATCATCGGCATCACATCAGTGCTAACAACTGCATTATCCTAATTTACGTTTCATTCAACCATTTGTTTATCATCGTTGCTGAATTTCATTCAATTTATGCGTATATATTTTTTCTGAAAGAATAAATACTCTAGTCTCATTCTTCTCCACCTACAATCCTCATTAATCCATTCGTTTACACCGCTCAAACCATTCTTCCACTCCTCATTTACTCCATTATAGTTTTGTGCCAAGGGTTTCAATGTATCCTCTTCATTTCATCATATTGCTATAAAGTTAACTCTATATTTATTTCACTATCTCTTTCATTTCTTAAGTATTCAGAAAAAAAAATTAAGAGCCTCCCACTCCTTATACATCCCATTGTACTAATTCCTTCTCATTTTCTCTTTCCTTTCCTGTTTCTCAACCTTCTATTCATTTTTCACTGCACCATCTACTCCAATATTTCATATATCTTCTCTCTTTCTCCATTTCTTCCCTATTTCGCACTTATGCTCTTCTCACCTCTCTCCACACAATTTGTTTTTAAATATCATCTATCCTCAATAGCAAATTTGAATATGGGAACTCCATGTATAGTGATGAATTTTTCTTCAGCAAAAATCTCACCCCTTCGTCTTGCTCATTTCAATTTTTGTTGCTACAAACATGAGTTTATTGAATAATGAATGAGGCACTTTATGCCCCCCGTTGTTGGAACCACTGAACAATTGCTCTTTTTACGTATAGGATAACATGCCACTGTTGATCTTTCATATAAACCCTTCAAACTTAACCTCCCTTATTTTTGTTTCCTATTTGTCTCCCGCAACACTATATACTCTGGCTTGATATTTCCACATCTAATAAATCAAAACCCTCGCTTTTCGTTTTCTATTTCTGTCATTCCATACATTCAACACTCAACATATTTCCAACATATTTATCGTTTCTTTTGCCGTCGCATAGCCTAATTATCACTGTCATCTTTTCCGTTTATTTTTCATCATTCCGCTCATCAACATCCATATTCTCATCGTTTTCCCTCTTACTTTAAATGCTCCTTATGCCCTCCTTCACTTTCCATCATAGATCGTAAATATTTGTCTCTCTTTTTGAACATCACCTATTTTGTCTTTTCCCCATTCGCAATCATTCCTCTTTTCTTCATAGACATATTTGCCCTTTCGGACCAGTTAGTTTATTGTTTTTCTTTTTAATAAAAAATTTCTTACTTCGTATTTTTTCTAGATTGTGCAACTTTTTATTTATACCATCAACTACAAGTGTTAAACGTTAATCACTAAATCTGTGATATAAATTTTTTTGATACTTGTTTTTTATTTTTATAACGTAACTAGAAAGTAATCATGAACATTTTTGACATTGAGTTTTTTGCGAATACCTACTCTAAATATATCTGTGTGACGACTAGTGGGGAGATGAACATTTCGAAGCTTAACCCTTATGTTTTCAGCCAACCTCTGAAATCAGAAATCAGTTCATTTCTGCATCACTTCTATCCTGCCTGTGGTCACCTAGTTTTAAAATGACCAAGTATAATATTCTATTTCTCGAGTTTTATATTTCGTTTCCTGTGAAGCGTATGTTATTCATTCCAATAACGTTGAATTTTTATCTACCAACTTTAATTTACCAATTTGATATTAATTTCCACGTAGTTTTTCCAACACATGTCTGATGGCACCAATCACATTTATTATTTTCTTTAATATATAAATATCTAAAAATTAAAAATGAAGAGGAATATCTCTTTCATTAAAAAATAATATTCAATTAATAATAATTTTAATTCAACTGTTCTTTTTTCAGTTGGAACAGAGCACTGAATACGAAGAACGTCGTATCATTAGAGCTAGACTAAAGGAAGTCATGGCGGAAAGAGAAGGTAGGCGATGAAATCTTTATACCAATTAATATGTAAATATGTTTTGTACGTTTTAGCTTGTTCCGAATTTGTGGAAAAGACACTCGAGGAAACTCAAGCAGGAAATGTTCAGGGTGAGTCTTTACTGTTACCGCTACTGCAAGGCGTACTAGACGCACCTGAGATGGAGCAAACTCCTGATTCCGGCACCGAATCCGGAGAGGATTTACGATCCGGGCTCATTTTGGAAGTGCAGAATGCGTTAGATAAACTTTCGGCTTGTCTCTGTAGCGATTCTTCCGATATAACCACGGAAAGGCGCGATTCGCTTCTTCAATTGGTTACGAAATTACAAGCAAATCTCACGGTGCCTTCGCCAGTTGCTAACAATAACGGGGATAGAAGAAACAGCGGACCAGGAAGATTCTCGAGGAGAAGGCAACGGCAAAATCGACACACTGTTGGTGTTACCAGCGAGGAACTCGAAGATGCACGTAGATTAATGGAGGAATTCGCTTTGAATGGACCTACGGAAACGGAATTTGCAAATCCTTTGCAAAAACAAAATTCGGAGAGCAGTGTGCAAAATGCACCTGTAATATTTAGACCTGTCAAGTTTCAACCTCACCCACCGATTAAAAACACAATGCCTAAACCTTTTAATGGCTCGGCTAGTACCAGTCAAAGCCAATCTGGCACATCTTCTACAGTTGACACACCTACGGCGGAAGCCTTAGAATTATTATACACGGAAAAGCCGGAAGATTTTGCTTATTTTGAAAATGCAACTATTCTTCAATCCCCGCCCAAACACACATTTAACCACTCGATTTCTTTAGATCAAGATCTAAGGCAAAAGAGACCTCTTTCACAAACCTTTTCATTAGATTTATCAAAAGAACTTGAGGTAAAAACTGTACAACAAGCAATAACGCAAGCCGCTGCTTTAAAAAGCAAACCTGATGTAATAGAAAGTGAGACTGATGAAGACACAACAATGAAAGTGGAAGCATATGAAATACCTAATCAGTTAAAAGAGGGAGAAACTGTTGTTTTGTATGATCAAAGCATTTATCCTCCGCCGAATAATCCAGTACCGGAAGAACCTAAATTTGAGCCTAAACCAGACATCGTGTTGCAAAGTAATCCTATTTACTTTAACCCTCAGCCGAAAGTGGTATATCCAGCAGAAACGGATGGTGAAAAAGCAAATAAATTTAATACTAAAAAACTAAAAATGAAGCGCGCGAACACAATAGATATTCCGAAACCTTTGAACTTCTATCAGATTGATGATGATGAAAGTGAGGGTGAAATGACGGACGATGCTAATTCGCGCAGGAATACATACCTTGCTTTGCGAGGACCAATTAAGGTCGGCAAGATCAACGTTAGCAATAATGTAGTGCCAACATTTGAGCCCAAAACTGAATCAGATAAGAAATTTTTGGCCTTTATTAATAAACAAAATAATAACAATAATAATAATTCCGGTGTGGCAAATAAAATTTCTTTATGGGATAAAACTGTCTCTTCTCAGAATATTGATCGTGGAACTAATTGGAATAGGAAATTTGGAAACATAAAGACGACATTTGAGAAAACTAGCGATGAAAAGAAGAACGTAAATTCTGCACGTAATTTCTGGAAAAGCGCGGATGATGCTGTATCTGCCGGTACACTTTCTTATAATGGGCCTAAGATTAGTAGACAGAATGCTAGGAACTTGCAACAAATGTTTGAGCAAAAGCAAAAAGAGAGTCAATCAAAAGTACCTTGGGGTGATGAAAAGAATATTGTTACTGGTAGCCTTAAAGTCGATACGAAAAACTTAGAACCGCACAAAAATTATAAATTTGTGCCACAACCATTATCTGTCAATAAGTTTTCGCACAATCCACAATCTGCATTCAAACCTATACAAAAGCAACCTGTCCAAAAACCAGAAAATTTGAACGTGAACATACAAAGAACTGTTGTTAAAAATAATTCTGGTAGCGATGCTAGCACACCGGATACTCCTTTATACCTATATAGTCCTAAATCCTTTGAATCAAACTCTTCGCCCGTGCAAAATCATACTCCATGGTCCACGACTTCTAAAGCCGGCGAGAGGCGAGTTTTAAGTTTAGCTGCGTCTAAATTTGAAAATCCGCCTGTTGACGATATTAAGATTATACCTCGCAAATTGAGTAAAGAAAAGGTCAATATACCCCCGACATTGCAAAAATTTGAAGCCAAAGAAAAATTACCCACTTATGCGCTTCCTACCAATACTGCGAAAGCTGGTGGTAGTGTACGTAAGATAAGTGGACAATATAATAATTTAGGTGGCAATGAACCAAACGTTAAATATATCCCACAACCTATACAACCTTTACATCAAAGCGCATTTGCGCCTGTACCACAAAATCGTAATAGCTATAACAGTCAACCTGTTTCAAAAGCATATACTAGTCAAAAAATCAAATCTCCGAAAATTGAAGATAAACCTGTTTACAACCAAAATTATTATGCACAGAATAATGCAAATGTCATTAAACAACCAGAACAACGAATTTTAAATAATGAACATAATTATAATAATCACCAGGATTATTATCCGCAAGAAAAAGATACGCAACAAATTACTAGTTACTCAGATATTAATTATAATAATAATTACATTGACGCTGAACCTAAGTCGGTGGTGTATAGTTACCCTACAGTCCCTCTGAGTTATGAACAGGAAGAGGCACTTTTAGACTTAGAACCAGTTCGAAATACTTTAGAACCCGTGGATCATGTCCCTGCTAGTTTTCATACCACTAGTCCTCAAGTCCAACAATTGCAAAAAATGTATCATATAGATCAGCTATCTAATTTCCAAACACCCGAAGAAATCAATTACCAAACTAACGTACTCGGTGAATATCCTACAACAATTAAACCTAATCCAATTTATCAACCTAAATTACAACCACCGGAACATTTTGAAACTAAACGTGTGGTTACCCCTGTGCAAAATAGTAGCCCGGTCTATCAACCATACGAAAGTTATCAAAAAAATCTTCCTGAGCTGATCCCTCATAACGAAATTTACAACAATCAAAATTATGTACCAGAGAAGGATATTAATATGCATCCAGAACCACACGTTTATTACAACAATGTATACGGCTATCAAAGCGATCACAATCCTGTTGAACCGTCACCTGTTCGTCCAAAATATAATTCCCAAGTATCTCAAGATAGCGTGCATGAATATATTGCAGTTAGCAGTAAAGTAATGTCTGCTCCAGTAACTCAGCAGGCAGTTACAGTCCAACAAAGTCAACCGAAAAAAAGAAACGAACACGAAATGGATGCCGCGCTCAGAACCACATTACAAAAACTTGAACGCAAGTCTCCTAATCCCCCTAAACAGGATGTCAAATCTAAATCGCCTAACATTTCTCAGCAGATCAATCAAAAACCCAAGTTATCAGTAAATGATAAACCAATGAATTTGCAATCTTTAGAAATCAATGAAAGAGGGGAATCGATAGTTACGAGCAAATTCCAAATACCTATGAAAAGCATGAGTCAAGAAAAGAAACCAACTCATGCCCATGTGTTAAGCAAATGTGATTCCTGGCATCAAATATGTGAACAAAATCTAGCACCGAAAAAACCCTCACCACGCGCATCTCCAAACAGCAGAAGCCTAATGAAATCGAAATCTACTCATACTTTAGCATTACCAAAACTATACGAGGCTGGCATGAGCAGAGACGAAATTGTTGTAAAGAAGAAAACCATGGAAGCTTATTTCAGTGACAGCAGATCGCCGAATCCTGAGCCTCAACGAGAAACTAGGAACAGTGGTAGTAATAGCAAAAGAACGATAAACAGACTCAAAACTTCTGAAAAGTCAACATATTCCCGCCAAAGTTCAGGTCTGTGTAGATCGCGCACCCTCCCAGATATCGTTTGCCCGGATATGCTCGACGAAACTAATGTAGACGAAGCATTCGAAGATTTATTCAAGTCCAGCACATAAACTCATCGTTAATCGTGCGGTTTACTTTAACCCGTCATTCCATTTTTAAAACCCAGTTTTGTACGTTTAGATTATAAGGTGTTTACGTTTTACTTTTACCAATTTTTAATATGCGAAGAAGTTTATGTATCCTAACCCGAGGAAGTTACTCATACATTTAACCAACCAAATCATCAACTTGAAAAAGAGAAGCTAGCGCACACGTGGATTGGATAAAAACGAATTGGACAAATAATTCTTGAATAAAATAAATTAAAGTTGGACGTTGGTGTGCGGGGTGCGCACACCAATCATCGAGGGAAATTATTATTCGATTTAGATGCACCAATGGTGAGGATTGGTGTGTATGTGTTGGTGTGCGCACCCACTAATTGCTTGCACACCCAGACCCAAATCAATCCAAAGCTCTGTAGCTCTACCAACATTATAGAAACTTGCTAATAATAAACAACACCCAGTATATTATAAGAAACGTAAAAGAATATTATGAACCAATTTTTATTTCAAATTATTGTTATATCACATTTAAAATATTATTAATCAATTAACAACGTAATTATAATTTAAAGATTCAAAACGAAAAATCGCATGAAGCGAGACAAAAAGTTCAGATTTCTTATAATTTCCTCATTATTTTTGCTTTAATGTAAAAGTACACTTACTACAAGTACAAACTGAGCGCGCGCCTATTGCTTTTCAAGTTTATCTAATTCCTATCATGAAATTTATTTCAAATATCATAAATCATTTTGTGTGATATATTTTGTGCATGTTTTATTTTTTCTCGTAACAAGTTATAATCGATTAAAACTTCATGTAAATAATCCGAATATTTTTTAGTTGCCACATCAACTCAGAAATATTCACTCATCGCTCCTTGCATTTTTAATTTTATTACATTCTGTTTTTATTTTCGTCGATGTTAATTTTCTTTTTAATCTAGATAATCTATTAAATCGTTTTATTTTTGTGCTAGTAGTTTCTTGGAGGAGATTATGTTCGGTGCATTAATATTTGTATCATTTCTTATTACAGAGAAAGTGGAAACGACCAGGAAGACTTTTTCCGAAGGACCTCTAACGAAAACTCAAGGTAATATACTATTAATGCGATATCCAGATGCTAACGTTTTGTTCTTAAATTTATGTTTAGTGACTACCACCAGAGTAACCAGTCAACAAATTACTAAAAAGCCGATGTCCCCTTTTGCGAAATTCCGTCAATTGGACAAGCAAAATAGTGTGAACACCCCTCCAAGGTAATTAACATTTCAATTCTGAAATTGTAAAGTAGTACAAAAAGACGTTCTAACATAAAAGTGATGGTATATTTGATGATTTATATTTATACTATCAAATTTATGTTCAACTCGATACATTTGATTTAATTGATTTTATGGAATTAAAGAATTTAAGATATCAAGTGAAAACTAAAAATTAAACTATTTGTCTTAATATATAAAACAAATATATACTTTAAAGCAAAAAAAATATTATTTTTTTAAAAAATATCTTACTGGTAAACGTGTCAACTAACCCACAACAATATTTAGTTGCATATTCTCGTAATATTTCTAACAGGGCATTTATTGTTAAAATATAAATATGTAGGGTGGCGTTGAAGCAAAATATGGAACAAATTCTAAACCTCGGAAAATATACCAAATCCAGAGACAAGTCGATTTTGTTTAAGTGGATACAATTCTTAGTTGCGGGAAAACAACTTTCTCGGAGAAAACTACAAACCAGTCTGAAAAACTTTCATAATAAACCTTTCAGGATTGTGGTTTGGATTCCACGTTAAACTGTAGATATGTTTGTGTAGAACGATTAATGCACACCAGATCCATACGAAGAAGGGCATGCGACTTGATGAAGAAAAAATACCTTTACAAAAATCGACTGTTTTTTTAAGATAATGTACATTTTCCGAGATTTCGATATAAAAGCATGTTGTATTTTTAATTTTCTTTCATATTTTAACGAATATCATGCATTCGTATAATTGAAATTGAATTTATATTTGCTAGCTAAACTATACTTAAACCTTTAACACTTCTTCTAACTTGTAACACCATGGTTGACTATGTTGAAATAAACACTTTTAAATTAGCTACCTGTAACACAAACTAACACAGTATCATACTATTTACTAATTGCTTGATAATTACTTATGCAGTACACCTAAGACCCCGACAAGTGGTGGGCCCATGTTTAAATTTACGGACCCGAATTTGAGTCGGAGCGCGTGCACCATCAAGGAGAGATTACTCCAATGGTGCCAAATGAAAACCAAGGAATATGAGGTCAGTGTACGGTGTGAGTTCTTGTTCTAACTAGAAAATTGTGTATTGTCTATTTCGTGTACTAATTTTCCGTTGCGTGCGCTTGTAAACTTTGCAATGTATAAACTTGATTTGCCTTTTGTTTGTTTTGCGTTTGTTTGTATAATTTTATTGCTTGTATTATGATCTTTGGTAAGTTTTGTTTTTCTATGTTGTAGAACATAAAATTAGACAACTTTTCAACTAGCTGGGCGGATGGACTTGCATTTTGCGCCCTCGTTCACCACTTCTTACCCGACGCCTTCGATTACCACCAACTCACCCCCCACAACCGTAAATACAACTTTACACTCGCTTTCCAAGTAGCCGAGTAAGTACTATCTTTATTCGTTGTATATTTTACATTAAACAATTTATAGTGATGAACCGTCGGTGATATATCTATTCGAGGATTATGACTAAACATGTAATATGTTTTATGTTCATGTCATTTTGCACAGTGGCCCACCGAAAACAAAACACCCATTTTGGGTCAATTAATTTATATTTTTCGACTCGTCAAATTTATTTGGAAGGGAGAAAATCAAATTTGATCCCCACCTCGTCGCTAGCCACGCCCACTTTCAAATCTTTATGGCAACCATTATCTTGCGTTACATCATTTTAAAAAGTCAAATCGTTCATAAGATAATAGAGCGTATTATATATTATCATATAATTTTGACTCTATCTCACGAATCATTCGATTTAATGCACTTTTCTTTGCGCAGAAATATATTTTTTTTCTTAAACTTAAAAATGATGTACCTCAAGACTTTCCTCTCCCCACTTATCTCACCCTTCATCACTGTATCTCCCCTTCCCTTTTCTTCTTCACCTTCTCTTCCCTTATAATTTCTATAACCATTTCCCTCCTTTTATCCTCATTCGTCAATTCCCTTACATCCCTTAACCCTTTCTTTCACTCGTCTTTTATTGTTCATGTCATTGTCCTGTTGGTTCTTATCTATCACTACAATGAAAGACGACTAAAGTGTAGATGATATTAAAATTGAGAGTTACCTTGAAACTGTAAGCAAATTAGTTTTTCAGTTAAATTATTGCTTCTTGGCAATTTAAGTAAATCAATGTAGATTAAAAAAATATTTTGAGTGACATTATATAAAACGAAATATCATATCCTCGGTACAATGCCAAATCCACGAATATGCAAATTTGGCACTTTTGACATACTTGAATGTTATGAAAGCCAAACTTACAAATTTACTTGGTGAGTCTAAACCCCTTTTATGTCCGCTT
>JARJED010272241.1:0-12659 GCA_030264515.1 Sepedophilus sp. GC000190 | reverse complement strand
TAGCGGGCCGCATGCGGCCCGCGGGCCGTAGTTTGCCCACCCCTGCTCTAGAGAGCAGTCGCAGGAAAAGAGGGAGAGGCGACCGTGTATTATTTTAGACATTCAATTTGAGACTATCGATAGGCTTTCCAACTATCGATAGTTACCGATAGTTCGCCACTATCGATAGTATCCGACCACTAGTTCTTTTATATTACAATGTAAATATTAACAGCTGAAATAACATTTTTGACTGATCAATGTTTTGACAGTTAAAATGATCTTTTTGGACGTTAAAACGACATTTAGGATAGTTTAAATAATAAATTTGTCATAAAATTACCTTTTTTTGGGACAACATTTTTAAATGTCCAATATGGAAATAAATTGACAGTTTTGTCAGTTAATTTTTGTTATTGATGATGAAACTACATTTTAACAGTTGAAACTACCTATTTGATAATTGAAAATACATTTTGGTAGTTCAAATGATATTTTCGAAAGTGAAATGACAATTTTGACATAAATAAAAACTGAAATTTTTATGTCAAATTGATGTTGAAAATGATATTTTGAGAAGTGATACATTTTTACTATTATTGTAACATTTTTTGTAGTTGAAATTATATTTTTTTTAATTAGAATGTATTTGTGACGTTTTAAAAAACAATTGAAACAGCATCGGCACTGTGATAGTTGAAATATCATGTTTATAGTGATTTCGTATTTTTGAAGTGAAATTACAATTTTGGCAATTTTAATAGTTGAAGTAACTGTGTTAGTTAATATTGAAATTTTGTTGCAATAAAATGACATTTTTCAAAGTTGAACTGATTTTATTTCAATATTTTTTGAAGAAGTAAAAAATATTTAGCAAAGTTTAAATATAGGTAAAAAAATTTAATAATTATTTCATATTCAACTAAATACAAACACACAAATTCTCTTTATTATTTCTATTAATTAATTTTTTTTAATAAAAAATCTGCTTTTCCCCGTTCTTGCTTGATTTGTAATTTCTTTATAGTTTACGCTCAACTTAAGGTTTTTAATTATGCAACAATCATTTAGGAATAGAATTTACTTATCTGTCTCTGTTATGGTAATGCGAAGAAATCGCCATTGCACGCACTGGAATGTGTAAACATTGCGTAACCACTAACCGAAGTTGGAAGTAACCTTTCTAATGCAAACCGATGCGAGTACACGGCTGCAAAATGATTGTGTAAAAGAGTAACGAGATTTGTGAAAAGCAAAATAGTGCCATCGGCAAGGCGCGACTTGTCTACCTCTGGTGGCATTGGAATTAATTTGTTTAGCATGTTTTAATATTAATAAAATCTAAAACGGCGTGAATTTTTCCGCGCAGTGATGCCCAAATACCATACACCTGTCCCAAGGTTCATGATAATTTTATGGGTTTCATTTCTATGCTCACTTGATAATATATTATGCTTAACAAGATGTATAAATAGAAAATACCATAATTTTTTTTAAATGTAATTAAGTTAGAAATGAAATTGGATCTAGTAATTATTTCATTGTTAATTAAATGTTTATTTAAATCGAGATTAAATTAATTACATAATGATAATTAAGAATAAAAATAAATTGAAACTAATAAAATATAAATACATACGTACAATAAATATATCAACATATTATCACTATTGCAAACAAAATATAATGTGAAAATATATCAATTATCTATGTCTTATGCAATTGCTATGCTGGTACAATACAGTATTGTTAAATGATTATCCACATATTATATAATTTGCTGGTAAAAATTTAAAGAATAAATTGTACGGTTTTTGTGTAGACGCCCTTTGCCCTTTCATAACAAGATTGAGCGATCTGGATTAAAAATGGCTACCTAATCACATTGGATTTGAGCAATAATTAGATATTACATTTCAACATAGTAGGTTCTTAAGTGAGAATATAGCCAATTTAGCCCAATGGATAAAATGGTTGTAGCAATAGTAGATGAGTTCAATTGTGTAAATTGAGTTTTACCCTATATTTTATTTTAATACAACTAAATAAAAAAAAAATGTAATGCAAATATAACACAATTGCAAGTACTAGTTTATTTGAATGTGTCAATATTATAATTATTATTCTGCCTACAAGAAGCAGTTAAACTTGTTTTTCTTAAAACATCATTTTTTGTAGTAATCCCTCGAAATCAAGCTTCCAGTAGTTCTTACTAAAATAGCCATTTATTAATTTGGTCATAGTTAGTGATATTCAATATTTGTTTCATTCACATGTAAAGCTTATTCATATATATTTAATTAAAAGTGCAAATACAATGCACTCATATTTTTCCAGGCTTCTTGCTACTATAACTTCTTCATAAATCACTAAAACCTATCAAAAGAGCTCTGCTCATTCATTAACAAAAACCACTTCCTGCTTCATAATCCTATTAATATCTCCTTCCCGTCTATCTAAGTTTTATCTGCATTCAAATTTAAAAAAGAACCAACAGGAAGTTTTATTTAACGTATCATATACCACTACTTTTATACGCCCGCTTTCTACAACACAAAATATTACACCTCACATGGACCATAACCTCCTCGCTTCTTCAGGAAACGAAATGTACGCCCTGAGGCCTCACCGGCATAAAGCTTTCTCGATATATCCAATAAGTTGCGAGAAATCGCCATCCATGCATTTCTAATTCGTTCATTATTAATTGTTTCTATATATTTACTTTTTAATAGTAGGTAGCCTCCAACTTAATTAGGCAGTAATTGTGCATGCAGTTGACACACCGGTAGAGGCAGTAATTAATGCGCAAACTAGAAAGGATGACAAGAGTATGTGTGACATTAATAATATCGACGTGCTAGTGTTAACCCAAATATCGGTCATTGGGAGAAGGTAGATGGGGTTTTGAATGGGAAGGAAGTGTGGGTTGAGAAAGTTGTATATAGTAAGGTGTTATTTTTGGTTATGGGTTCTTGTAAGTAACGTGGGTTTGTTTATTGGTTGATGGAAATTAGTGTTATGGTATGTAAATTAGATTGAAAATGTGAAACACAATAAATATTACTTGGAATAACTTCATAAATATATTTCTATGACTAAGTATCTACAAGGTGTAAATAAATTTAATTAGATATTATAATAAATTTTATTACGTTGCATCAAATATTGGATTGATGAAAAGTCTTTATGAACCTTCAGCAACCTTTAGAAGTTACTCCTGGTAAACACTTCCGATAGATAACGTACACAAACTTTCTGTGTGCCTCAAAAAAGACTCTCATGGTTTCAATACACCCTACCTTGCTCTGCCCCCAAATAAAATTAATTTAAAACTGAAATATGATAGCTTTTGGTCAACTACCTCTTACAAGAATTGAAAATAATCTACAACTCATAAAACATATGCTCTAAAACATACCAAACAAATCTAGACTCGCCGAAAAGATGATCTAAGCACTTCAAGAACATTAGAAAGAGAAACAAACTCTGAAAAATATGGTAGACACGTTTAGATGTGTTCCTAAAATTCTTAAAAATCATGAAGATTATTCAAATTGGTCCAGAAGATTTTAAAAATATTGTAGAATTCGAAGAATTTTATAAACTATAAAATATCTACAGAAACATTTCAATACGTTCCTACAATTCTTAGGCATCATTAAATATCTTCTGAATTCTCCAAAATGACCAGGAGGATTATAAAAGTATATTAGAAACTCCCAAAAAATGTTACAAACTATCCAAAAATCTTAGAAAGTACAACAAACTCTTCAAACATATATAGATACACTTAGATCCTCTCTTACACTTCTTGATAGTCATTCAGAGTGATCTAAGTTAATAAATATTCAGTTTCATATCTCTCTATTTCCATACCACTTTATCAGTTTTATGAAACTCCTTTCATTAGCACAATGACCAGAAACTTTTTACAGCGATGTCAGCTTGTGGCGAAAACACTTCCCTATTCAAGAATAGTATTTTGTGGCGTACTCCCCACCTTACCAATTGCAGCTTTGAACATTTGCTTTTAAATAATTTAAAGCATACATCTCAATAATCGTTTAAACAAAGATTACAACTTAAAACACACTTTTCTCCTTTTCTTTAGAACTTCAATAAAAAGCCATCAGATGCATTAAAGAATATCCAATAACTTTCTGAAACTTCTAAAAAAGCATTGCCCATATTATAGATATTCCGAGAAAAAAAATATATACTTCCAATTTTAATGAACTTCCAGAAGCTTTTTTGGAGTTCTGAATAATTTCGATAACTATTAAAAGCTTCAAGAAACTCTTAGAGAATCTTGGTAATTCCTATAATATTTTTATAATTTCTAGATGTTATCCAGAGATTAAAAAAAAAACCTGAATGCTTTTTAAGCGTTCTATAAGGTTTCTACAAATTTTAGAGACATTGCAGAGTTTTTAGATACTTTCGAATACACTACCATAAACTTTTAAAAACTGTAAGGGCATTTTGGAGAACTTTGAGAAGCCTGTTAGTAGTGTTAGAAGCATTTTAGAGATTACAGATGCTTCACTAACCAGTTTTACGAGACTCATAGAAATTTATAAAACTTAAAGATTTTTTAGTCTCTAGATGCTTTCAAATATACTACCATAAAGTTTCAAAAACTTTAAGGGCATTTTGGAGAACTTCGAGAGGCTTTTTAGTAATGTTAGAAGCATTTTAGAGATTACAGATGCTTTACTAACCAGTTTTAAGAAGCTTCTAGAAATTTATCAAACTTACAGATTTTTTATACATTTCTAACGATTTTCGGGTTTTTAGAAGCTCTGCAGTGCTTACAGAAGCTATCATGAAGTTTCACAAACTTTAAAAAACTTTTGGAAGCTTTATAAAATCCTGAATGCTTCTTAAGCGTTCTTTAAGGTTTTTGCAAATTTTAGAAACTTTGCAGTGTTTCTAGATACTACCAAATACACTATCATACACTTTTAGAAACTTTAAGGGCATTTTGGAGAACTTTGAGAAGCCTTTTAGTAGTGTTAGAAGCATTTTAGAGATTACAGATGCTTCACTAACCAGTTTTACGAGACTCCTAGAAATTTATAAAACTTAAAGATTTTTTATGCATTTCTAAAGATTTTCGGGTTTTTAGAAGCTCTGCAGTGTTTACAGAAGCTATCATGAATTTTCACGAGCTTTTAAAATCTCCTGGAAGCTTCATAAAATCCTGAAAGCTTCTTAAGTGTTCTTTAAGGTTTCTGCAAATTTTAGAAATTTAGAGTTTCTAGATGCTTCCAAATACACTACAATAAACTTTCAAAAACTTTAAGGGCATTTTGGAGAACTTCGGGAAGCTTTTTAGTAATGTTAGAAGCATCTTAGAGATTACAGATACTTCACCAACCAGTTTTAGGAGACTCCTAGAAATTTATAAAACTTATAGATTTTCCTATATATTTCTAAAGATTTTCGGGTTTTTAGAAGCTCTGCAGTGCTTACAGAAGCTATCATGAATTTTCACGAGCTTTAAAAAACTCTTGGAAGCTTCATACAATCCTGAATACTTTTTAAGTGTTCTTTAAGGTTTCTGCAAATTTTAAAACTTTGCAGAGTTTCTATGTGCTTCTAAATACACTACCATAATCTTTCAAAAATTTTAAGGACATTTTGGAGAACTTAGAGAAGCTTTTTGATAAAGTTGGAGACATTTTAGAGCTTTTAGAGGCTTCACTAACCAGTTATAAAGGAGTCTTAGAAATTTATAAAATTTACAGATTTTTTTATACATTTCTAAAGATTTCCGGGTTTTTAGAAGCTCTGCAGTGCTTACAGAAGCTATCATGAATTTTCAGCATTAAAAACGCTTGGAAGCTTTGTAA
Source organism: Sepedophilus sp. GC000190 (assembly GCA_030264515.1). NCBI lineage: Eukaryota > Metazoa > Arthropoda > Insecta > Coleoptera > Staphylinidae > Sepedophilus > Sepedophilus sp. GC000190. The sequence continues at coordinate 6,822 of JARJED010272241.1, read as the reverse complement.
AATGTCTACATTTTTGTTGCAACTTCTTATAGCTTTGCAGAGTTTCTAGGAACTTCCAAATATACTTTCACTAATTTTCAGAAATTGTAAAGACGTTTTTAGAATTCATAGAAGCTTCATGGCAATACTAGAAACATTTAAGAGCTTTCTGTGGCTTTGACAACTCCAAATATTTTTAGTGAAAGGCTTCCAAAGCTTCTAAATGGAATCTATTAAAATATCCTAGAATTTTACTCTACATTTCTAAAAGCTTTACGATGATTTAAAACTTAAATAAAGTTTTGAAAGTTTTGTAAAATTACTTGCAATATCTTAAGACCTTGTAGAGTTTCCGGACGATTCCAAATGATTTCATGAGGTTTAGAGTTAGTTCGCGTCCGTAATAGTAATACTACACGTGCAACGCTAAACGAACTTACTGAAGCAACGACCATATAATAAAATAAAATAAAAAACATATACTTTCAATTTTAAGGAACTTCCAGATGCTTTTTTGGAGTTCAGAATCATTTCCATAACTATTAGAAGCTTCAAGAAACAATTAGAGAATTTTTAATTCCAATAAGATTTTTATAACTTCAAGAAGCTTCCCAGAGGTTAAAAAAAATCCTGAATGCTTTTTAAGCGTTCTGTAAGGTTTCTGTAAATTTAATAAACTTTGCAGAGTTTCTAGGTGCTTCCAAATACACTACCATAAACTTTCAAAAACGTTAAGGGCATTTTGGAGAACTTCGAGAAGTTTTTTAGTAATGTTAGAAGGATTTTAGAGGTTACAGATGCTTGACTAACCAGTTTTAAGAGACTTCTAGAAATTTATAAAACTTACAGATTTTTTTATATACCTTTTTAAAGCTTTTCGGGTTTTTAGAAGCTTTCTTGTGCTTACAGAAGCATTTATGACTTTTCACTAGATTTAAAAACTCTTGGAAGCTTCGTAAAATGACTACATTTTTGTTGCAAATTCTTATAGCTTTGCAGAGCTTCTAGATGCTTCCAAATACAATACCACTAATTTTCAGAAACTTTAAGGATATTTTGAACAATTTTTAGATGCTTTGTGGTAATATTAGAAACATTTTGGAGCTTTCTGTGGCTTTGACAACTCAAAAAATCTTTAGTGAATTTGCAGAAAGCAAAAGTCTTACGATGATTTAAAACTTAAATAAAGTTTTAAAATCATTCTAAAATTACTTGCAATATCTTAAGACCTTGTAGGGTTTCCGGATGATTCCAACTACTTTATTTCATGGGGTGTAGAGTTAGTTCACCTCCCTAGTAACTAACAGAAGCAACGACCATATAATTCTTTACGAACTTATGTCTAAAAGGCACCGCCCATTACAGAAGGAAAGCTTAAAGCATTTAAAGATTATGAATATGATCCAAAAGATTATGGTATAAGATAGATTAAAAATCAATAGTTCAATAAGCTTTCCACCAGTTTTCTAGAAATTGTAAAAGCTGTTTTGAATTTCTATCAGTTTCTTACAAACCAAAATCCTTGTAGAAATTGAATAAAATTCTGTGGGTATGTCAAATATTTCTGAAGCTTTTGCAATGATTCAAAGAGTTAATGCTTTAAATTAATATTAAATTGTAACATTTTACCTTGACAAGCTTTTATGAATTTCAAAATCAAAATCTGTAATAAGCTTCAAGAAACGCCCTTATTATTCAGAGATGTTCTATCAAGTTTTAACACCTGCGAGTTTTCTTCAGGAAGCTGAATTGTTTCATTTAACACTGCACAAATACGATAATCAAAGTCATTCTGATTGATCAAAATGTAAATCTAAAATTAGCTCCGGGCTTACGAGTGGTGAAAAACTCGTACAGGTCTCGCCCTGAAATGCTAAATCTCCTTAATTTGACATGGAATGAGTAGAGGCTCATAACCTCTCTCCTAACAGGAGAACACTGTTCAGTCAATTATCATCTCAAAACACTGGGCAAAGCAGAAAGTGTGAGATGCAGACTATGTAAAGCTGAGGCGGAAACCTCCGAACACATATAATTGCGATACTACAGCTGGCATAAGACTGGCTCACTTTGGGTGTTTACAATATCACCAAAGGAAGTGAGTACTTTGTCTCCCAATAAAATACTCCACTTTGCTAAGAAAATGGAGTTTCTGGGAAAAACATAGGCTTAGGGTAGGGTAGGATAAAACAATTTGCTGCCATCGTTGAATTCAAGATGATGATCCTCTCTTCTCTCGAGTAATCCCTGACGTCGTGAAACATCTTATCAATACGAATAAAAATAGAGCTCCTGGAAACGATAGTATAGGCAAACTATACTTGAGTTACCTACCCGAAAACGCCATCGAGTTCCTAGCCCTGATCTATAACAACTGCCTTAAAATATCTTACTTTCCCTCGAAATGGAAAGAAGAGAACACTGTCATGGTCCTGAAGCCTCAGAAAGATCCGAATCAAGCAAAATCATATAGGCCTATCTCTCTACTAAACATCCAAGGCAAAATTCTTGAAAGGATTCTTGAACAACGAATCAGAAACTCCTCGGAAAGTGAAAACCTCATTCCCCCACAACAGCATGGATTCAGGGCTAACCACTCAACCCACAACGTCCTTTTCCACCTACACACTGACATCTCGAGAGCCTACAAGTCTTGCGAGTATACGCTTGCAATCTTCCTGGATTTTCAGCGGGCATTCGATAGTGTCTGGCACACTGGATTGATTAGCAAACTTATCCAATTCAATTTCCGTAACCACCTCTGCGGGATGATTGGTCCTATCTCTCAGATAGGAAGACCAGGGTGAAGATTTATGACAATTTTTTACCATACTTTACTCCAACCGCAGATGTTCCTCAGGGCTGTACTGGCTTCCCTCCTATACATCCTATTCACCTCTGACTTTCCACAGCCTCGTCCCCTTCCACACAACAGGCCGCCCCGATAAAAATGTTCTCTTTTTGCACTCTGGAGCAGCCATGTCCAAGCCCATCTAGACGCATACGTGCGTTGTGCTGATAGGTGGCGAATCCCATAAACCCGCAAAAAACAAATATATCCTATTTCAACACCCCAACCTCACCCGCAATCCCAACCAGCTACCCATTGATGCCGTAGTATGGATCCATGGCACCATGATAGGACTGACAGGATCCAATACCTGGGAGTGGTGTTTATCCGTACCTTTTAACTGGGCTTACGACGCTGAACAAACACTTAACAGGATTAGGAACCGTGCCAGACTCCTATCGGCATTGCGTGGTAGAATACACGGCTGCTCAGCCCAAACACTAGTTCACACCTACTACCATTCATCAGACCCCTGGCTGAGTACAGATTCCTGAATTACTCCACTCTCCCAAACCACCTCAAAGGGGCTTTTATAGCCTGCGAGAGAGCAATCTGGCGGATGATATATCGGCTCGATCCCAGACACCCCTCCCTATTGATCTACGAAGCTACCGGCTCCGAAGACATCCTATCCAGATTCCGGCGCCTACAGTCCAGGCGCTGGGTGGCGATAACCCTGGAGCCCAGGCTGTGCTCAGGACTCCATGGCACAGCTCCATAAAACGCTGAATAATCTGAATAACTCTTACAAATAAATTAATGACAATTTGTGATTTAATATTGAGCACAACTACCACTCATAGGTATGTATGGTTTCCTCGTTTACTCTATGTATGTTTTTCTTTTATATTTTACTTTATAAAGCATATGATATAACGCTAAATAATGCACTTCCAACAGAACTATTTCGATTGTTATTAATTATATAAATTGCACCTTCGTTTCTAATGATATAGGATTCGCGCGCCTCTACACCGTTTAATTGCTCAATATTCTTTGCTTTCATTTTTTGTTGTTGTCGGTTACAATTACGATTCAACAAAATTGTATATGTGCACAGCAGAAATTGATAATTGTATTTTCCATTTATTTATAATTAAAATTGTAACGCGAAACAATCTACTGTGGTTATTCTCATTTATGTATATTGCGGGACAATAAATGTGATGATGTGAACGTTACATAAGCGCTGAGTTTTTGCAACGAAGGACGATTATAATTGGTAATCTGCGATCGGCTGTTCATGCATAATTATGTGAAAAAGAACGAGGCGCATGTTTCGGTTTTTCTTTTATGTTCTGTTTTTGCTAATTAAAATTTCAATTCTCATGTGTTCAGAGTGGTTCGTTTTTATCAAGAATTCGTGATTTAAGCAATTTGGAGCTCGAGTTCTTGATTATAGGTTTACTAGACAAGTCATGTAAATTTTGTTGTTGATTAATAAATTGCTTAATTATATTTTTTTCAATTGAAGATAAATTCTTATCGTCTTGTATAATTCGCAAAGCTTTGTAAATAGAAAAGAGCCCTAATTGTCTGAACACCAGAGACGACAGTAAAAGAGCCCCGCATACTGGAGGTTAATTATCAACACTCACAAAGAAAATAATAAATAAACTCTTTAAGGGATATAGAACCATCGGGTGTCATTAACATTATTTCTGAGGAATTACATGGCTACCAAAATGAAAGAAGAAGCACCAATGACAACACTCGTGCCGTACCCTTCCTAATGGACCCCTCACGAGACTTCGAGGGCGCATGTAGTACAGCTTGTCTAACATAGGAATGCCTTTTAAGATAGCATGCGCAGTTGTTTTTCAGCGTAGTGGACCAATAGTGTGCGCGATAGATCAGTGCAAGACGGGACGTGAGTCTATACACTTCGGTAAACTCCACCAAAAAGTATAGCAGACTCTATTCCATCTCGCTCCCACAGCTGCCCTACGAAAGGCATTCTTATACTAGACAAGCTGTAGAATATTTCATCAGTCTCTCGATATCCTCCAAGCAATCAAGTGACACATTCTTCTTCTGAAGCTGACCTTGTCGAATCGTCGAGTTCTCAGAGCCTTCTCTTTCAGCCTAAACATTTATTATTACACCCGCCAAAATCTTAAAAATCTCATATATATATATAAAACTTAGCATTTTAAATAACATTATATTTCAATTGAAAAAAAAAATAGAAAATCTGTTAAAATACTGACAAATTTTAATATTTCAAAACTAAATGAACATGTTCCACTCATATACACTCATTTCTGCTTTTGATCATACATAAATGTTCACTCCGCATGGACTCATTTGGCATTTTCAACGCATTCCCTTCATGTGATAAAACTGGACAAATTAATGTTCGCCCGCAGCCGTTCGCGTTTTTTCAATTGCAACACGATCTGTGCATAAAATTTGCATCCTGAAAACTCTGTGCCAGAGCGATTATTTTCGAACTAAAATAATTAGTCGAACAGGTGCTGCATTAATAGGACATTAATATGTCGATGGCGATCCTACTATTGCATGCAAATTTAATTGCAGCCCATTGAAATGCAGATTGAAATTAAGACAGTGCCAGTGTTAAAAATAGATATAGTAGATTGGTCGTATATCATGCAAAGTGGATTTCGTGGGTGTCCCCACATAGCGATATAAATTTTATTATTGTTATTCGTGGGTGGTGTATTTTATAAAAATGTAATTTGTTGTTTTGTCTTATAAGAGATTTATTATTGTTAACCATTTCAGAGAAATTCATATTTTTCATTTAATTATTATTATCTTCGTGTGGGTAATAATTACGAGTACATTGGAAATATAACAGGAATTAATATTGCTATGCTATGATATTTTTCACCACTTAACAATATGAAAATACAAATAAATTTTGTCTAAATTTGATTTAGAAATATTTTAATTGTCATAGTTTGGAAGTTTTTGTGTTATGATTTATTTACTGAAATTATTCAGATCTCGAAAGTCGAGTCACCATTAGTGATACAGTATGTTATACTAAGAACTAAATAGTCACATAGTGAATTTCATTTTCACGATTCCATCACAACATATTATCTGTTACTAAACAAATATTGTTATCTGAATTCAATAAATAACAATAAAACTTATATTATAATTATATGAATTTAATAAAAGAAGTATTAAAAATGAAAATTAAGTTCAATTAACAAATTATATTCAATTAAACAGTTTTTAATAAATTGATTATTAAAAAACCAAGACCCAAAACCACAAGACAACCAGCTCAGCTCACCGCACCGCAATTATTTCATCTCTCGCAGCGTGTAATTCAACAACCACTACACTGTCAATCAGAAAACATTAAGCGAATGAAGTAACGGGTTTCCGATTATTCATGGGCACGATCTCTTAAAATTGCTTGTGCTACGTCAGGTTATGTACAGAATGAAAAAGCGTCTTCGGATACACTGGAAAGGAAAGGATTTTAAAGCAGTTCGATTTTAATAAGCAAAAAATTAAAAATAAAAGGTGTGCAATGTCCAAAAAATAACCATTATTAACACAATGTTTATTGACACACATTTATTTCAACCGTGATAACCGAAAAACATTAACATCTAGATCGTTTCATTTCACTTTCGGCCCATGGACGACATTAAAAACGCATTAGATATGTATATGTGGAGAAGGAATTTTTTAAAGGTTTGGTAGTTATGTAGTATGCAGTGTATTTATGACATTGATATTTTATTTTAATTTGTACTTCCAATGTGGTTACTTATCGGGTTTAAAAACACACATTGGAAATATATAAAATTAAAAGACGAGCAAACTAAAGAATTTGTACTATTTTGTCATATTACGATTTTTTTAACAAATTTTAACCAAAAGTCGTTCTAAACTAACAGAATAGATCAAATTATCATTAGATTAAAAAAACTTAAATCCAATAATATGTTTATACTTAATTACAATAAAAAAATCAAACATTGTAAATTTTGGAACAAATTTCA
>JARJED010272167.1:0-11559 GCA_030264515.1 Sepedophilus sp. GC000190 | reverse complement strand
TTTCAAATAAATCATTAATTTAAATAAAGTGACTTTTTGAATAATGTACACAAAAGAAAACGTTAAAATTTCACAAAAACTCATCAACTCGTTTCAGAATATTGAGAATGATATTTTCCAAAATTTATTAAAAAAATATATTTTCTAAAAACTATTTTTTTTTCAAAAATGCAATAAAACCTTTTCAAATTTCATAAATATTGTCATATTAAAAAAAAACAATTAAAATTCTTGACCTAGCTTCAAAATTGGAATAAAATAATTTTTTATCACAAATTATAAACAAATTCGTTTTTTAAGTCAATTGATTTTTCTATAAGTATAAATTATTATTTGATTTAAAAAGAAAATTAATCTTAACCATCCACAGTTTTGTATAACAAACTAACAAGAGTGATTATACAAGAATTTATAAAAAAAAATATAATTTTCCAAATAAAAAGGGATATTTTAAAAAAAATTCATATAAAAATGTATTTTTTTTTTATTTATCTTCAAAAAATCAAGTGATTTTAAAAAGAAATATAATTAAAGAAAATTAAGATTTTTAACAATTGAAAATGATTTTTTTATACTTTTCATAATTTTCAAAAATGTTTCTAGGAATTCTTCAAAATAAAGCATTTTTTTTTTAATTTTATCTTGAAAATTTTTCTTTCAATCAAGTGATCTTCAATATTTTTTCAAAATTTTAACAAAAAGACTAGAATTTTTCAAACATCTTCAAAGTTTTTTTTTAATTTACGAAAAGGTTTCTTTTTTGAGGCCTAACCTAACCGACGAGGTTTTTGGTGGTAGCGGCACGGCAGCGCAGCGGCGCGGTTTGTTGTTCGCACTATTGAGTACTATGTGGCGCTGATATTATTTCAAATACGGGCTTGATTCGATCCTCTTCCTATTTGATTCTGTGTGCGTAGAAGTGCCAGATTAGATGAAGATGATGGTTAGAGTCACTACTTCCAGTTTTTGGAATAATATCAGCACCATCTATGTGCTCAATAGTGCAAACAACAAACGCTGCCGTGCCATTACCTTCGACAAACCTCATGGGTTAGGTTAGGCATTTAATCGATGATTTTCAAAAATGTTTCCAAAACATCAGAACCAACTAATTTTTTAAATCAACATTTAAAAATCACTAAATTTTCTTTTTCAAGAATTAAAAAAATAAGCATTTTTTTTTTAATTTATCAAAAAGTTCAGGCGATACAAAAATCCAATAAAGCAATTCATTTTGAATTTTTTTGAGAAAACTAAATATTTTTCAAGAATTTTTCAAAATAAAAAACAACATTTTTTCAGGTTTTCATTAAACGAAACGAGTTTTTAAGAAATTCTAAAAATGTAAAATGTTTTATTAAAAATATTCACCAAAGTGTTATTTAAAAATGTTTCCAGAAATTCTTAAAATCAGCGTTTTTTTAAATTAAAAAAAGCAACATTTAAGAGATTTTTTTCTCATTTTTTTTGTATGAATAAATCAAATAAAGGATATATTTCAAGAATCAGAAAACAAGAATTTTTTTAAAAAATCTACATCTAAATTATTTTTAGAAATTTTTCTAAAAATCTAAAATCAAGTGAGATCCAAAGAAATCTAAAAAGTAATTTGAAAATGACAAAAAAAATCTAGGAATTTCTAAAATTTTATCAAATATAAGTTTAAGATTCCGAAAATTTTACAAAAAAAAAAACAATGATTTTTAAGAAACTCAAAAAGATTTAATTTTTTTTTTTTTCTAAAAAGAAAATATTGTTTCAAATCAAAATTCTAATTCTTTTCTCAACTATTCGTCAAAATTCTTAATAAATCTATTGACAATTCATAAGTGTTTTATAAAAAAAAATAACTAAATTCTTAAAATTTAATTAAAAGTTTCATACATTGCAAATTTGCATAAAAATTTCCTAAATAAATTCAAAGTTTCTTCAACATTGATAATAGCGTTATATATTTTCTTCTAAATTTCTTAAAACTTTGCAAAACATCGTAAACAAGAATTAACTTAAAAATTTGTATAAAATTTAATTCATATTTAATCAAGCTTATTTTTAGATTTTTGTCAAAAATTATAAGCAAATTCGTTGTATAAAAATCAAAAATATCAATTAATTTTTTGTATAAATCATGATTTGATTTTTTTTTTAAATCATTATTTTTATTCACCCTGTATATTTGCAGGAATGTAAATTTGGAAACATATTTAATTTTAATTTTCATTAGAATATAAAAGAAATTGAATTTAATTCAAGTTGTAAAAAACAAACTTCGATTGATTAAAGAACACTTTTGTACTTCGAAATTTTTATTTTACTCAATTTGTATAAATATGAAATAAAAATATCAAAAAGGTAGAATATAAAATAAATAAAAAACGAAACCAGAACATTTGTCGGGGGTGTACTTGTTAAATTGCGAAGACTACTAAAAGGTACATATAGGATAGACGAGCCGCGCATTTAAAAAACAAATAGGTGAACATGAGAAAAAGTATATTAATTAAACCTTGAAGATTCCAGCTTCGCAGATCATCTTTTAACTCCAATGTTAATTATACAATATTACATAAAATGAATAATAGGCTACAATTAAATATCAGAAGCATTAGAAATTAAGAATAACTTAAATGTAGCGCTTAATGAACAACTAAATGTATATAACTCCCCGTCCCTTCAATATTGTTAACAAGTCGAATACCACATAGCAATTATATTAGCTTAAGTTTAATTTAGTAATTTCAGTCTTCACCTGAAGAAGCCGCAGTATGGTGAAATATATATTGTGAATATATGTGAATAAAAGTATGATATTGTTTAAATCAAAATCTTATCTCCCTGCATGTAAAATATGCACTTAAAATTGTGCAGAAAAAGACAATTTATAAAAAATAGAACTCAAAATTCATAGTTTATCCTAAAGCTTTAGAAGTCACATGAAAATAATACACGCATTAGAATAGTTTTGGTTGCCCTATACCAGTGATCTTCAAACTGGGTTTCAGGCAACCGCAGGTCAATGCTAAAAAAATATTTTGTTTTTTCTTCGTCTTCGAGTCCTTAATATATATAATATATACTTTATATGAAATAAAATTATTTATATTTTTGTTTGGATAGTTACAAATTTATATCGTATATAAACTTTTTAACATAGAGTACCGTAGAATTTTTTATCTCAAACAAGGGTTGCGCGGGATGACACGAGTTTGAAGTACACTGCCCTAGAGTGATAACGGTGTAATCGAACAATATAGCAAATCTTGTATTGAAATTAAACCCACTCCTTCCTTCAATACTATCTAATTCAAGTTCCTCGCCATATAAAGCATATTATTTCCTTGCTAATTATAGGTACTAATTACAACCACAACTAACTGAAATCCTCACATCAACACAATAATTACAAACAACACAATGCGGTTTAATTTCGAAAATGCAACCCATCCCATGATTACAGCCCCGCGCTCGCGCGCCCGAGCCCCCGACCGCCCCCCTCCCCCCGATTAATTTAATAACACACGTGTTGCGGTGACATAATTAAAACTATGCCCGTTTCGTTTCTGTAATCCGCGCGCGGGGCTCATCAGATTATTTCACTTATAGTTCGTGAGAAAACGCGCATCTGAGCACCGTCGACCAGCTCGCGGTTGCCGCCAGCCCGTGCCAACGACAGCCGATTATCCGTTCGGCCGACTGCACTTAAGCCGCTCGCATTTCAAATACACGATATTAATACTTGAACAAGATATAATTGTTTATTATTCCGGCACTACTGCCGACGGGTAAATATAAAATTATGTTTTCCTGGCAAACAGACATCCCCTCGAAAAACAGTAGTTTGTATAAATAATACCTCCCGAGATTACCATCTTCCTTTTCGGAGCAGCTTTTTTATTACACAAATAGTGGAAACTAGCACTAAAAATAATTTCTTTGAGTCTAGATTTTTATTTAAACACGTTGCAGATGCAAGTAAAAATAAAACAAATCCCCATTATTCCAATCCACCTTTTTTCAATTTTAGAAATTTGCGCATTCATGATTCTAATTTGGCGAGCAAGTATAGTTTGTCGGTTCATAAAAAGCGATTATCAAAAACATTTTTTATTTTCAGATAAGTAATTTTAAAAAAAAATCACAAAACAAATCTCAAACAAAAATTATTGAATTTTTAAAATGCGCCAAGTATGTAAATATTTTTAGTTTTGAGCTAATAACTCTTTTTTAAGTGGCAATGTAAACTTTTAGAACGGAAATACATTTCTTATTACTTAACTAAGCTTTGTACAAAAATTTAGAAAACGTATTTTTAAAATTTTTATTAGCATATTTTCAAATACTGCATGTCCATGGTTAAAATTACATTTTCAAAACCTATTTTCTCAAAATTTTGTCTGATAAAGTAAGAACAAAAAAAAATCCAGTTTTTTTAAATTTGTATCCAAGAATATTATATAGTTTCATAACTTTCTCAATATTTTAATTTTACCTCCTGACTCCTGACATTTCTTAAAAAATAGTACACATTTCAGTTATTCAATAAATTTCAATGATTTTCGAGGATTTCTTAATAAATTCAAACATATTTCATTGAGTTGCAATACTTTTTCAACAATTTTCGAAGATTTATCAACAAATTTTTATCAATTTCAATAAATTTCATTAATTTTCAAAACCAATTTAATGAAATTTCATTAAAGTTCATTGATGTTTCATACATACTAAATATTATTTTGCATAAATTTGATAAAATAGATAGGAAATGAGGAAATGACAAGGTCGATAAAAATCATGATTTAAAAAAATCGTGATTCATATTTATTTTTTAACACTTTCGATGAAAATACGAAGAAAAAAATCCTAAAATATGAATTAAATTATATACAAATCTCGAAATAATCAAAATATTATTGAAAGTTTGGTTTTTTTGTGAAAAGATGCAAATGTAATCTTTTTAGCAGTTTTAAAAATTAATCATAGTTTGTGATTTTTTTATTATGATTTTTTTTACAGAAAAAATTGGGCTATTCCATTCGATAGTTTGTTTTACATATTATTACCACTGGTTGTTCCCATTTTATAGTTTGATATTTCTACGGGCTGCGCCCTTCTATTGTACGAGGGTTGTAAGATGAGTAACCGCGTTTAACAAATACAGATGATCGGCCACGCATGAATCATTGAACCAATGATAATCATCGAAGGTGTATTGTTCTTATAAATGACATATAGTGTCACTTTGATCTCACACTTCATCCCATCCAAAAAAGAAATCGAATCAGTTACAGATATTGCTATTTTCCCAACATAGCAAATGAACCCAAGCTTTCTGAAATTTTGACCTGCATCGTTCAGAATAATATTATGGCATTAAATAATGGTAAACAAACTCAGTCGTAACTTATCATATAGCCCTCGTGATACAGTAGACAGGCACAGCCCCGATAGTAATTTGCTTTGCGAGTATAGATTCTTATACTTACAAGTAACTTGTAGTGTAGAACATGTTTTTCTTTCCAATATAACATATCATGATATCTTTTCCAGATCAATTCGTGAATATGAAATTCACTTTTTGAGTATTTAGCTCTAAACACAACGTAGTTTAATCTTTTCCTCTAGAAGTTCACAAGTTATGTCGTGGCGTACGATTCATTATCAAGATAACATATTAAGAAAATTTAAAAAAAATGTGTCGTGACGCACCTCTTCATTTTAAGATAACAAATAGTGGAGTAACTTCATCTCCAAAAAATAAACTTGATACTAACGAAGTGCGCGACGACAAATTTTGCTATCTTGGAAAGAAGAGGGTATGTCACACCACAAACTGTTACCTTCAAGACAACAATTTGTATCGTGCCGCAAACCCTCATGCTCAAGGTAACATATTATGGTGTAACTCTTTCTTCAAAATAACGACTTGTGACGTGGTACACCTCATTCTTTCTAATATTATTTTATAGCTCCATCTTCAAAATAAAAAATATATAGAGGAAGTTCGCCGAGTCATATTTTGTTATCTTACAAAGGAGAGGTGCTATTCCTCCAGAAAAGAAAAGCGCGCAAGGCTATAATTTGTTATAAAACGAATAAATTCTTCAAACACTTCCTTTTAATTTATTTGAATTTTCTTCAAAATTTTACACATTCTTTAAAAAATATTAAACTTTTAACAATATTCACAAATAATCTTAAAAACGATTTTTTTCTTACATTTTTGAAGGAATTATTGTGTTTCTTTCCTTCCTTCCTTTGATATATGCAGCAGAAGCACTTACAATGACACAAACAGACGAAAACAGATTGGAAGTTTTTGAAAGAAAAGTGATGAGGACAATAATGGGACCAAGTAAAACGAATGATGGACACCTCAGAAGAAAAACAAACAAATAAATAGAGGAAGAACTGGAAGGAGATACAGTGATAGTGATAAAGCAGAAGAGATTAAGATGGCTAGGGCACGTATGGAGGAAAAATAAAAGAGATACAACAAGACAGATAATGGACTGGAAGCCGGGAAGCAAGAAAAAAGTAGGAAGGCCCAAGAAGACATGGATACCCTCTCCAACGGGGGACCTGGAGAGAGTGGGAATCAGGGAATGGAAGGCGAAGACGAAGGACAGAAAGAAATGGAAAGAAATAGTACGGAAGATAAGGAAATAGGAATAGGAACTGATCCATCCAGAAAAATTATCTACTATAAACCTCAGCATGAGGTGTCGAAACTCATGAAATGAGTAAAAAACGCCCCATACACACTGCGTTTCTTAAATATTATAAAAAAATTGTTTTTAAAATTTTAATTGAATCTCAAAAAATGTTCGATTTTTTAATGTTTTCTTCAAAACATTAATATTTAAAAATAAAATACAAAAAATACCGATTTTTGTTTATAATTTATTCATATTTTGTTAGTTTTTATGAACATGTGAAATGTCATTCCTTGAAAAAGAAGGAACGCGCCAGGCTGTAATTTGTTATTTTGGAAAAAAATGAGATGATCACGTCACAGTCTGTTATCTTCAAGACAACAACTTGTAATGCGCCTCATTTCTAATATAACGAATAGTGATGTAGCTCTATTTTCAAGATAAAACAAGAAGGAGTATCCACGATTACCTGGGTATTAGACGCTTTTGATTGTAATTGCTTACGCAAAATCACTTGCCAGGAATATCTCTATTATTTTTAAATACACAAAAAAATAGTAAAAAGGACAAAAGTTGTAGTTTTTTGTGCTGCTAATCGAATGCTACTATTAAATTTTACATATATTTCGTAATTTTAAAGATATAACTGTTTAGCGATTTTGGCTTTCATATAAAGTGCCATTCAAAATGAATCTTGAGCATTGAAATTAAAAGTTGATAAGTTTAATGGAAATGCTCAGATATCAAATTTCATCAAAATTGGTTAAGTAGTTCTTAAGTTGCTTGAAGCGACGGCCGGACAGACCTGACGTCGTTAGTAGGAGCTTTTTTCAAAAGCCTCTAAAAATGGATAAGGCAGTGCGCCACGCCACATTTTGTTATCTTATAAAGGAAGAGAGTTGCGCCACGCCTCAAATTGTTCTTTCGGAAAAGAGGGGATGTGCCACTCCAAAACCTGTTAGCTTGAAAATTAAATAACTATCGATTTTGTCTTGAATATAACAGGTTGTGGTGTGGCGCACCTCTTTCTTTTCAAGGTAAGTAGCAGTGGCGTGGCACACCCTTCCGTTCCAAAATAACAAGTTGTGTCGTGGCGCACCTCCTCCTTTCTAAGATATAGCATTGCTATTTATTTTCAAGATAAAATGGATAATGAGGAAGTACGCCACGCCACATTTTGTTATCTTCGGAATTAGGAAGTTGTCGCTCTCCACAAATTATTTTTTGGAAAAGACACAACTATTTATGTTACGTCAAAAACTCTTATAATTCATAATGTAGAAAAAAGGAAATAAAAATTCTATAAAAAAACAACAGCTTTTATTTTATTTAAAATTCTTTTTCGTTAACTTATACGGGGTGGCCCACCGAAAACGAAAAAGACCCGTTTTCGGGCATTTAACTTTTTCTCGAAAAATAAAAAAATAATAAAATCACAATAAAAAAAAATTTACCCCGCTCCTCCGTCGCTAGCAACGCCCCCTTGAAAAGCATTAATGAGATCCATTATCTTCTGATAGATAATTTTAAAAAGCTTTAAAAATCTATTCTTTCTGGGAAAAGAAAAGCTAAATCGGATCATTTGTTCGTGGAGTAGAGCGTATATAATTCTTATATATTATGATGTAATTTTACCTCTATAGCATGAACAGTATGAACACATTGACCGATTTAACTTTTTTTTTTTTGCTAAAAAATATTGTTTTTCTCATGCTTTTTAAGATGATGATTTATAAAGTATGGTATCATTAAAATTTAAAAAATGGTTAACTAATTTGAGGTAAAGGGATCGAACAAAAAATTGTATTCTTATCTTGCAATACATCATTTTAAAGGGCTTTAAAACTCTTTCTCTGCGCAAATAAAATATATTTTATGCATTATATTCCACGAATGGATCATCCAATTTAAATTGTCTTTGTTCAGAAAGATTTCATTTTTAAGCTCTTTAAAATGATGTATTACAAGATAAGAGTTGCCATTAAATATTATAAAGTGAACGTGGCCAGCGACGAGGGGGTGGGCGAAAATAAATTGATAGTAAATTTTAATTTTCCCCGTCCCAAATAAATTTGACATGAAAGAGGATTTTTCGAAAAACTGGTCTGTTTCGTTTTCGTTTGGCCACCCTGTATATTTGGGCTACATAGTGACAAAGATTGCTGAAAATATTAGTTTTTAATTTAGAATTTACGAGATAAAATATATGGGTATATTGAATTCTATTTGATTTTATCAGTTGAAAAAAATTATTTCTAAAAGAAATAAAAAAAAAATCGAGTTGAAATTGCTGATTTTTAACATAGAAGTTAAAATTTTAACTTAATTATAGCGAATTTTCATCAAATTGTAATTTTTAATTTAGGATTTATGTGATAAAATGAGCTAGAATTATTAATTTATTTTTAAAATTAGTTATTTATGGAAGAAACATTAAAACTCGCAAATGTTTTAGTTAAAAACATTTTTTTTATATATATTTAGAATCTTCTAATATATTTAGTTTAAAAAAATATTTAATTAATTTTGTTGTTGAATCTAATTTACCTAATTAAAAAATATTTTTGAATTTAATTTTTAAATATTTATTTAAAAATTCGATTAGCTGTATTGCGTGATGATTTGATTAATTTATATAAAAAAATAATTATGATTTATTGGTTACAAACTTGAAGCTTTGCTTCGGTTTTATAATGCAGGGGGATACAATATTATTATGTACGTCTATATATTTTTGATATTATATGTGTAACGTATGACGCAATATGCATACAAATTAGGGAAAATTGCAAATTATGCATACAGTTTTACTGCCTGTAATTCTATTGATAAAGGTAATAAAATATTTGGCCATAAATAACAATCGACGAGGAGATTAATCGAAACAGTCCCCGACAATATATTATTGCAATTAAATGTATTCATTAAACATTTGTTATTAGAATTGTCGAGTGTTTGCCAGCGTTATCTCCTTCACTGTGTCGAGAGTCGGCATTCGAAATGATTTTTTCATTCCTCGCTGGCGGCGGCGCAATTAGAAAACGATACCGAAAAACAAAAAAAAAGATGGGTGGCACGTTGATGATAGTGATAACGATATTAAAACGCGGTGTGCGCGCGCGTCGCGGCGCCCTCGTCCGTTAATTGGCCCTTTGTTGTCGCAACGTTTCGAATTAAAACTCATTTAAATAATATAATCTAACCGCGGCGGCGTGTGTCAAGCGGGGGGGCGGTTATTAAAACCCGGAGCGGCGCGTCGTGTCGCCGTAAGCCGCGAACCGAGGAAATTGCGCTGTATAAATTCACCTTAAGATGACGTTAATGAAATTTTCTTATTTCTGTATTTATTGCAAGGCGAGTATGTCTGTTCTGCGGGGATTATAATACATCGCTTGTTTTTAGGGCCGCTTTCATTATGGGGGCGGCGCGCGCCCCCCGGGCCTGAGGTGCGAGAAAGTTCCCGCCGCCTCCGGTATTCTAGGATTATTTGTTGCCCCGCAGATCAGATGGGGGTGCGCCGTACTTGTGCCAAGCAAAAATTTCCCTATTAAATTTATTAATTTAATTAAATGTGCCCTGCCAAAACGATAAATTGCATTTAAATGTCATTATTAACCTTCTTTTTTTCTCTCGTCTTATTCTTCCGCGGACAATAAACTCCGGGCGCTATCTTCTAGGAAATAGACTATAAACTATTAAGAGCTTGATGCGAGATATCATTGTGGAGAATGCGTGTAACAGCTCGCACATAAAACCACTTCTTATTTCTTTTATTACCCATTTATGCATAATTATGTCTTAATTAGTGCACACCTCCTTTTTTCTTGCTGAATTCTCGTAAAACGTAAATGAAATATACAGTGTACGTCGTTTATTAAAATCACGAATAATGATATCTATCGGCTACTGTTGTCATTTTTGTGAAAAAAGGGCTAAACGTATACGACTACATATGTAGTAGTCCAGTCAAATTAGACATAAAAATGGCAAAATTAACTGTTGCCCAAATTTTTTAGAGCAACTCGAGGGTTTTAATGAAGAACAGCAAAATCTAATAGAATATCTTTGTACACCACAAGATAAGTGCGATTTTTTGTACCTCGAGTACTACCCGTTGAATTTTTTCTTTTTATTTGTCCGGAAAAATATTTCGAACAATTTTTGTTTGACATTTTTATTATAGATGTTGAAAAAAAATATTACAAGCAAACTATTTTAGAAGGTGAGTTTTTTTTTCAATAAATCATATATGATTTTCTGTAACAGTTATGAAAAAATTCTTCAAACAAAAGTTGCAAAGGATGTTGTTGTCTACAATTTTTATTATGGATTTTTTTGTGATGCAAGCATTACATGAGGAAGAGGGCGCTTACAAAACATTACATCTTTTTTATTATCAAAACAGATTTTTTTTTCAAATCCCAACCAGTAATTGATTTTAATCCTAAATAAAATAATCAATAAATCTATTGATTTTTTGTACTGTTGCGTAGATTTCTTTTCTTTGCAGGTTTTGAAAAATATTTCATCTAGTTTAATATTTTTTTATTTTTTTTTTAATCTAGGAGATTTCTCTTGATATCTTCAAAGTTTTCTCAACAGGACTTATTTTTTTTTTATTTGCAAGATTTTCGACATATTTATGTTTTTAATGGTTTTTTATGATCCCAAGTTCTTTTACTTCTTTAATTTTTAATTTTTCAATATTTTTTTTTTTTAAGAATTTTCATTATTCTCAATTTTTTTTTTATCAAGATTTATTAAAAATTAAATTTCAATAACAGCATTGGTACTATTCAGCTTCATCTTGCACTAAAATATTTATTCATCAATGTTTTTATTTTGTGATAAATTATCGTTTATTGAAGAAAGGGACTAAGTAACATTTTTACGTTTTGGATAAAAA